>JABVXW010000188.1:0-106785 GCA_013365375.1 Litomosoides brasiliensis | reverse complement strand
GGGGATGGGGATGGAAGTTCATTTGTAAGGTTTTGGTACTTGCAGGAGGAAGTGATTTAAAGTACGTAATATTAGCTTATGAAGACCACGTTTAGATGCTGCTAGCACAAAGTGAAGAGAGTGAGAGAGAAGGAGAGAAATACAAGAGTGAAAATGGGGTGGGGGAGGGGGGGGGGGGGGTACAGCGAAATTGGCTTCATTATAGGACGTGTATATGATGTATATATACAGCAAATATGAAAGTGAAAAGCGGACAGACAATAGACTAATGTCTTCAACTGGTCAAATCCGAACTTTCTTCGATTTAGCGGCTGAAGGGATTTCGATCGGAAGACTTACTTTCCAGGTGACATTGTTATTCCATTTCAGAAATAGAAATAACTAATAGTAGTCGTTTTCAAAATTATGAGCGAAGCAGATGGAAATGAACAAAACAGACGAACTTTTTCTCTTCTCCACTTGCAAACAAATCTCAAATGAACTGAGTTCAATCTAACCTCTTAATTTATTTTCAAGCTGAGAGATGACATCTGTCCAAAGACTTGTGAAAATTTTCGAGCTCTCTGCACCGGTGAGAAAGGATTCGGCTACAAGGGTTGCCATTTCTACCGTGTCATTCCTGGATTTTGTGCATGCGTAAGTTTTTTCTCTCAAGTAATTCATGTCTATCACAAGACAAGGTAGGAAGGCACAAGATGACCTAAAATTCTAATGAGTGGATGCGTTGAAGAGCGGTGACTTCGAGACAAACAACGCTGATCGATGTGGTGGACGTTCAATATTCGGTGAAAAATATTTCGAAGATGAAAATTTTATCCTAAAACACGATAGTCGCGGAGTGCTATCAATGGATAACTATGGATGGCCGGATACCGTTAGTTCGCGGTTCTTCATCACATTCGATGAAGCTCCATGGTAAATCATTTTCAAGCTCTTTGAAATCTGCTGCTGCTGCTGCTGCTGCTGCTGCATTTCATCCGCAGCAATTGCAACTTTCCTCAGCTGAAAATGAACATCGCCGCAGAAGGTAGCGAGGACTGCCTTCTGCCGCAATGTTGGTAAATACTATGGCTATTAATTTTTCATGACTAGAAGTGACTATTTCTCTGTTTGTTATTTGACTGCAGGTTGGACGACTATCATGTGGCATTTGGTAATCTCATAGACGGCTTCGATACATTCGATCGTTTGGAATCGCACGGTATTCTAGAAGGGTACGGGGCACAGAAAGGGAGAACTACCGCTACAATTACCATCCAGAATTGTGGTCAAATTTCGTGAATGCTCATTTGCAGTTAAGGAAAGAAGCGCAGATTGATAAGTGTATGCTGGAAGTGTATGCTGAATCTGATTCATCAAATTTATCAACGGAGAAGCACCGATTCTTCTTCACTCATCCGTTTAATTGTTTTTCCCGAAATTCTATGAATTTTCCTTACATTTTAGTTGCAATGTTTTTGTAAACAAATGTCGACGGAGATTGGCCACGAAGTATCATCCATTCATTTTCCGTGAAGAATTCACACTGATTATTACTGATCAGTACTTGTGGAAGGGAAGAATGGGAATCATTGATTGGATGGGAAGCAATCACATCACATGGGTTGAATAGGACAAATAATTATGTATGTGTACAGAGTGAAGTGAGGTTAGGACGGATAATGATGGCATTTTTCTCAAATAGCGGCTCATTTGAGGTGAAGGCATAGAGATCCGTGAATTTATTACAGCACACGCATGTCAACGAAAAGAGATGGCATTCTTCGCTAGACAGATTTCTCACAAAGCAGAGCGCAAAGTTTGTCGGAAAAACGACGACAATAGAAATTCCATTAAATTATTTTCCAGAAATTTCTTTCCGGGAACCGTCTTTCCTAATGCTTTTTAACACTGAAAGAGAATGCACAATCATTTTCAAAAAAGATTCTTCCCTTCTCTCAGAAACGTCTCAGGAAGTTTTCCAGAAAGTTATAAATTATTCAATGCATTTATTCAATCTTGAAAATCAGTGGCATATATGCAAAGTACTGGTCCTAAAAAGAGAAATTTTTGTAAAATTCCTTTATTCCTCTAATATTTTTCAAACGCAAAAAATGTACATCATTTGGCGATGAAAAATATATCATCATGTTGCATTGCTTGATAAAGTGATAAGTTATTTTCGGCAAGAAAAATTTGCATGGAATTGAATGGGATGCTTTTGATCGATTACAATAAAGACAAGAAAAAGTAGTGTGAAAATAGGAACGCATACACCAGCAATCGAAAAGTTCGTAAAGCATTTATTCAAGTACGCTGATGACTCATCAATTCATGCTTGATTGCTTTCTCATCGATATCTGAGATATCGCTTGCCTGTACTTGCATTAAACTCTCCAGACCCAATGTAGCTTTCAAAGCACGAACCGAAGACGCATATAACATACGTCTACGTACCGGCGCTTCATCCGGACAGCTGCAAAATGATCGAAATAACTAAAGAGGTTATAAAAATTAAAAAAGATTACGATCTGATAGTTGTGAACGTGTGACAAGATATCAGAAGAGAGTTTCACTCACGAAATTCCCAAACATTTAATGATGAACTTTAATGACGGTAACGTAAAAATTAAAAAAATATGGCAAATTTAACCTTTCATCATCCTCTCTAATCTAAAAAGAATCAGATTCCTATCCTTACCAAATCTTCCTTATTCACCAGGACTAGATTATTTCTTAAATAAGTAAGCTAAGCATTTCCTCCTTTTTTCCCTAGTAAAACAAAAGAAGAACCCAAGCGTTATTCATACAAAGGGATAGAAAATCATTGAAGACATTTGTTATCAGCTATCCTTTACTCCAAATACTGTTATAGCGGATAATGGTTAGTAACTTACTACTGCACGAAAACAACTTTAGTAAGCCTTGATGCGGCATCTGTACCTTGCCGCTGTACTTGTACTTCAACATCTACTGCAGCATAACGACATTCCTTACCATCACCTACGCTTTTCCGAATTTCCTGAAATTCAAACTTACCGGTTTATTGACAAATTTTTCTGCATGAATCAATACTAGAAATAGGTAAAGGAAGTGCAAGAGCAAATGCAAACGCAAGTTTGTAAATAGAAAACAGAAACGATAAAGAAGAAAAAAGGATGCAATGCTCGAATGCAAAATTGCTCATTTTTGATTTTATTTTCTAAGCACTGGTCGTGCTGCAAGAGGTTCTTCACAGTGACACCTACAAAGAGTTAAGAGTTTTCGAAAATAGTTCACAAAATATGAAATATCATGAGATGAACTGTGAACTTGATAACACTTCACAGAAAATGCAGTTGGACCTCAACGAATTCGGAATACGGTGCATTCTTGTTGCCAATTTTGTCGACAATAATTGTTGTATCATCATCCGAAATTCGAAATATTATGTAAGAATGCTGATGTTTCTGATGCAATTCGTCGTAGGCTTTTTTGCAGCTTGCATCCACTTTTACACCTGATGCCTGCAGAAGAAAGTAAACTTTGTATTGTTATTTCATGGAGGAGTTAAAACAAAGCAAGGCCTCATTTTGCATTACTTATAAGGAGGACCTAAGCTAAAATTAGAATTTTTTTTTCATTTAACCCATGTATACACATAAACATGCGATACATCACGATGGAAATATGCCACGACATTCCACCTACCACTTCGAAAAAGCCACTTCACAAAGTATATGTCGTCAAGAAGAAAAAGTGAAGGATCAAGGAAGTGAATTATAACCATATGCATTTTTACTGCAGTGCTTAACCACACTTTTTTCCGAGCCATGTGATTTCCGAAAAACGATTATCATTTTCTTCTAGTGCCCTTTCACGCACCAGCACCAGTAATCAGTCAGTAGATCCCAATAGCTGTAAGATCCCCCTACATTTTCATTTGTGAATGCATTGCATTTGCTATAAGAGAAAAAGAAGCGTACCATTCCGGATCAACTAAACTGATTCACTCGAAAATTATATAAAGCAATGGAAACATGTGAATTGCTTTGCGAGATGGGAAAACTATTCCCACATTTTCATTGGGAGAATGCCGATAAAGCTGCCGAGAATTATCAATCTCACCATCATCCAACATGCACTGTTTTAACTTCTTTTCACTCTGCATGTTAATGCTGTTGGCAGATGATGCTTAAATCATTAGAGAAGGACGAAATTTTTATTGACGAAGTTAAGTTTAATTTTAAACAATAAAAAAATGAACAAACCAACCACACACTGCAAACAAGGTGGAAAGCTAAAAACACTACTAAAAGTAATCACAATCAATAAATATGTTAACGTACAGTCAAATTAGTGAAAGAAAAATGAGAAAAGATTTTATTTCTCGCTCAAAAAAACTCGTGAGGATTCAACATTTTCTTTCGTAATTACTGCAGGACTTTAATAAGTGCAAATCCTTAAATTAATTTCATATACTTGTAAAGATCGAACTAACTCTCAATGCCTTCTTTCTACCATCACCAAATCCACTACTCTGTCATCGGTTAATCCAGAATCTCTTTCAAAACTCTCTCATATAAAACTTTACTATAGAGGGTGACGAAAAGTGGCATTTGCAAAAAACTGTTTGTCCATAACACCACTTCTGATGAAACAAATTTTGTTCCTATAAACAAAAGGTAGTGAACGATCTGCAAATTGCACCACGGTAGCAAATGATACTTTTAGCGGATTTGAAAAAACTTTCATGACTTGATTTGAGCAAAAATTATAAAGCAAAAGTACCATATTGTAAAGAATCACCGTTACACAGACTAAAAAATCTGACTGAAAAATCAGTAAATGTATGCTCTACAATCACTGCTGCTAATTATTTTCGTACCACAAGGTGACATGAAACTTCGGAAAATTTCATGTGGTTCAAAGATAAGTAATTTTTTAACGAAATGCAAATTTTGAAGGTTACTTTCCACAATATTAATTTTGGGTTAGAATGAGGACAAAAAGCACTCAGTGTTAACATACGAATATTAATTTTGTCACTGGTATAGCATGAAATAAGGGACCAAACTTTTAGTTTAAAGCACTTATCGATCGCCGTACTTGTCAGTAAGCTTTGAAATAAGTTCTCTATGCGACATTTCGGATTCATCGGACACCTGAAAAACATAATCACGCATCATACAAACACCAAAATTATGGTTGTGAAACGAACAAGCGAATATGATCATCTTCAAAAAAGAATCCAGATTTAATAAAGAAAAACTATTCCTCATAATGTTTCGTAAAGTTAGTTGGCTGCAGTTTCTTCATTCTACCTTAATTTATCATGTCTTAAATCATTCGCATGGTATCACATATTTTAATATTAAGATATATATGTCCATGATTGTCGTCTGCGTTTTGACTTTTTCTCAGCAACAAAATAAGGAAGCAGTTGGCAGGAAAATACCAAAAAAAAATCATGCGTGAAAAAATAACCTCAGTTAGAATCAAAGTCCCCTTTCTTTCTTGAAACTGTAATGAATTAGAATGTTTATCGAAAAAAAGTGGTATAATAATAATAAATCATCAGAAATACCTGGAACTGAATGATTTTCTCAGTACCAAGTGATGCTTTAATTGCTGATGCTGACGATGCGTAAACCATTTTCTTCTTGATTGATGCACCGTCGGGGCATCTGTAATTATCTGAATTAGAACGACAAGTGTAAAGACAAAAAAAAACACCAGCAGAAGATATCATTTAGTCCGTTAACTGCCCTAAATTTCAACGTCGACCAAATAAAGTTGGTATGGAAAATCAGATAATGTTTTAAAACTAACATTTGAAGAAAGACAATTTTGTCCATTTTTGAAGTTCCTGCACCAACTCTCGAGCACGTAAATTTGAAATCAAAGACTGCATATCTACAATCCTTGAAATTATCCGTCCTTTCTCTCAGATCTTCTACGAATCGCCCAAATGCTTCTTTCGAATTTGTTTCATAATCATCGATAGTAAGATCTAATTCATCTTGAGCTACGGCGGCTTCAACAACCACTTCACGATCCTGCAGAAAGTGAAAGTAAGTTACGTATATAGTTTATCAGGAGAATGTTGTCCATGAGCAGAACATTTCCTAACCCTTTGTTCTATCTAAAAAATAAGCCTTACATTACCCCATCTCTTTCTCAAATGCTGCAGTACATGGTCGGATAGACATTTGTAATAGAAATTTCATCCTTTTCTTCTTATACTTTGTATCACGAAAAACTGCTAAGCTGTATTGTCATCATCTCTTTCCAAATACATCAAAGCCGATCAAGGAAAATCCTATATTTATAAATATTTTACTTTTACACAGCTGTAATCGCTGGATTTCGAGAAATTTTGTCAAGACCTCCAGTCTATTAAGAATGGGTACTGCCAAGTGTGACAGTACACTTACCTGAATAGTTGAACAAACAATGTCTTAGTAAATCAGTTTCACAGAACGAAGCGGAAGGAAGGCTAGGAGAAGGAAGAGGGATGAAAAAGAAAATTGAAACTAAAGTGCTAACCTCTATTTTGAAAAGAATGTATCTGTATTCTTTGCTATCTGAAAGACGCTGAAATGACCGCTGAACATCAGGATTAACGCTTACTCCAGACGTTGACTGAAAGAGAATAAAAACTGAATCAAAGTGCATTCTGTAAAAAAAGGGAAGAACTGAAAAATTTGAACAAAAAAATACATGCGATAAAAAACACATCAACCGTTAAGGAGAAAACGTCTAAGATGAGGGAGATTTTAATGGAGAATGTGTTAGCAACACTGCAACACACACTCGGCAGTTTTATCGGTAGCTTCCTGGCTTTTATAACTATGCGCACTGAAATTTGTATTTCTTTCAATCAGACCTTCAAAATTCACTGCATTTTCCGTCATTTATTAGTTACTGTACTCACATGTTCAGCATGTGCTTTTACTTTACGGTTTGCATATAAATAATCATAGGTAAGCTTATTTTAAGCGCTGTAAATACAGGTGAAGGAAAAGGAGAAAAAGAATTAAGCTACAATAGCTGTTACCCTTAGTCAACACCTCTAATAGTATATCGTTCTAATAGCCAGTAATTACATTAAGCAACCAATCAGTGACTAAAGGCTCAGTGATTGTATTAGAGAAATGATATATCACTTATTGCAAATGCGTCATTGGAAGAACATTCATTCCCTCCACAAGCAAACACTGACCTATTTGAAGCGACTTTAGCATTAAGTAAATAGATATGAAAAAAAGATCTTCAGGTCTAATGTTCAGTAGTAAATGAGAAAAATGTCTCAAAAGCTCCAATCGCCGCAGACTCTAATTATCCACAGCACTGTTGCTGCATATATGGAAAGACGCCATTTGTGTCTTAATAATTTTTATTACAGAAAACTGCAAAGAAAAAAACCCATCTCTTCCGAAGCTCAATAAATTCTCATGCTTTATGCAATGTAAAAAATGTTTGAAATGCACAAATGTTTTTTTTTCAATATTCTGAAGCCAAGGAAGAGCAGCTAGAAGAGAGTAAAGTTTTAGGAATACGACCGACCAGCGCTTTTATCTCACCTCAGAAAAACCCTGCAAATTTCTTATGAAAATGAAAAGCTAAAATATATTTATAAATAACATAATGTTTGTGTGTGATTCTATCTGACTACTAAAAACAACGACGACAGCTGTTCTTCAAATACACAGTCATTTCCCTTTATCATTTAACACACGCCAAAACAAACGCTCCTTCCACGAGCAAATGTGAGTTATAAAAACATAAGTAATAACAAGAAGTACTTAGATATACCGACACTAATGAGAATATGCAAATTTTGGCTCTCCATTTTTCTAGAAAGCAACCTTCCAATGTCTATCGAAGTAGTTTAATAAATTTAAAAAGCAGCAGAGGTTGCTGAAAGAAATGAGGTAAGAAACTTTTCAAAACAATCCCAAAAAAAGCCGACTCCTAAAAATGTAAAATCTTCTCTGACTGGACTGTGATTGTGGTACAATGAAAAAAGAAAGTCGAGGAACATGCAGACATTGTGAGTGGGTTTACTTCAATCTTCTCTGGACACCAAAAATCCTAGAATAATGATATGGGGCCCGTTGCTTGTGCAACTGCCTGCAACCTATCAGATAAAAGACGGCTACACCTCTATAAATCCTTAACAGTTCCATCACTATTATTGACATTATTACCGTGATTTCTTTGAGCCAGTGGACGTATAATTAAAAAGTGAAGAACGAAATCGATAGAACTAACCATTATACAGTAAGCAGTAACGAAGAAACCGAAAAAAAACAGACCAATAGCACCAGTACGGTAATCTCGCGAATTTTATTGCTGAGCGGTCTGAAAACATCTTGAATTTATAGACTTAACGCTGCGCTATCTTTTCCTCTGATGCCATTTAGTCGGTCTAATTATCACGCATCCACAGTTGCTACGCAATCAGATTAAAAGGACAAGAGGAATAAAATTACTGGCCGCATGGCTATGACATATTCATTGATGTTCAGCAAAATTCATATTAATGCAAATTTTATTTTTTACGATAATATTCACATCAATAATAGTATAAACCAGTTAGAATAGAAAGTCAATAAGATGGACATACACCTGAAAGCGGTACTAGAACAACAAACATGACTGTTTACAACAGTATAGAGGAAAAAGTAAGTCAGCTTTGTTTTGGAAGGGTGAGCTAGTGCAACGACAACCGCATCCAATCTTAGAACAACCTTCTCCACCCACTGCTTATCAATACAATTCGCTAGTGACCAATAAAAGGAGAATAATTGATGTGCCTGTCGACCGGACTGAATGCCTAAACAATCGGTCACGACTTTTACAAACATTTAAATTTCACAGTGATATTTTATGAAGCAACCCGTTTTATGTTGTTTTGCGCACGCATAAAAATTTACTTTCCATACCCATCTTAAAGAGCTTACTCAGTTGCACCACAACACATTTGTATTGGATGCAGCCAAGATTAAACATTGAGATGGAATGGAATCGATGCCGCTCGTTGCCATATCCGGAAACGAATATCAGCTATTATCAGCAGCCATGCTTTTCATTCGTTGTTCGCATAAAGAGCACGGTGAAGAGGTGAAGGGAGGAAGGGAAGGGAGACTGGACGGGCTGTGTTGCAGAAGAGAAGGAGAAAAAGGTCAGTGAGATGATGAAGTGGAAGAAGAAAGAGGAGATAGATATCTTGCTTTGCATCATCACACAACGATCTGGATTTGCTCATTACACTCGGTGACACAGACCCACTACTGCATTTTCAATTGGAAATATGCGAAACAGACACTCCAAAAATAAGCGTCGAAGATTGGCCACTTTTTTCCACACACACACACACATACACATACAGCTCTATAGATACGCGCGGAAGTGAACTGCTGTTCGAAGCAGTGCCGGATGAGCTGCTGCTGCTGCTGCTGCTGCTGCTGGCCCTACTTCTCGCTCTCTACCTGCCTTCTTTTCAAAACCATTCAGCCCTTCCCGAACCAAAATGAAACAACCGGACTCCACCATCACCACCACACATCACCGCTAATACTATCATTAACAATTCCTTCCCCTTCCCCTCCCTCCTACCCAGTCGCGCATCACCCGTACCCCCACTACCACTACTACTACTATAAACACAATTTAAACCACCACTGTCCAAAATTTTCAACCGACTCACACATCACACTAATTTCTAGCCTATATCACTCAACCAACCTTCCTCCTTTAAGCTGTCTATTTAATTACAACATCGACGATGGCAAATATCATTTCTTCAGTAGCAACTTACGTTTTTAATATTCACCTTCCACAGTAATTCAGCACTTCGCCATCCGTGAAAAAGTTAATGAGAGAGCTTATCTTATGATGAGATGATGGAATTCTGAAGGTACTATTCAAAGCTGACATCATCAAATCTGATCGCAATTGTGATGAACAAATGTGCCGCATTTAATAATCATCAAATAGCTCACGATATGTGGAAATTTTACGTCGTGTACATGAGCTGATTTCCTTTCCTACATTACAGCGACGGAATCCAATGTTCACAATGAACAGCGATGTGCCGAACAGGGCAATTAACTAAGTGGAGAATTATACATTGACAAACGAAGAGTGAAGCAAGAACGGCAGATAGCGATATGAATGATAAAGGAGATGATAGTAGAGGATGAAAATGATTGGGGAAGATCCGCGGACCATAAGTGATGTGATTTTGATAACAGCAACTCTCTTTCTACTATCATATTGTTCAAAAGAATGCTTTCGCTATCATCGCGGTTGAAAATCCTGGCAAACCCTGAACGATCCTTCACATGTAACCGGGAGTATCCAAAGAATGATTATTGAAATTCCCCTTCTCTTATCACCATAGCGGCATAAACATGAATAAAAACTGCAGCACATGACCCACTATATACTATCCTACTTTTAACTTAATTTGTTGCAATGCAGCCGTAAAGTAACGATGATAAACACTTAATGGTTGCAACACAGAAGAAATCAGCTGATTGGAAATTTCAGGAACACGTCCATAACCACCAATCGATCTGTGATAAGAATGATTTAAGCGATGGTAAGAAGAGTTGCTTTCTGCAGTTACTCAACTTCGACGAGCACTAGCGGCAGTATGGAAAAAAGACCAAAAATTAGTTGGCAGTTGCTGTAGTTTGAATCACTCGCGAAATGATTTGTTTGAACGCTACCCTACAACAGATGCAATCTAATCTCGCATTTTTCTTCTCCCACCTACCTACCACACAAACTGAGGCAATTATTTCCTTTCCGAAGGCTGAAAATACTCACTTACTGCTAGTGCTGAAAGCCGGTGACCTTTTTCATAGATCATTTCTATTTGAAAAGAGTTACTGACTAAAAAGCATCTATAATATGTTATAAATTTACTCGTATCCCCCTTATTGTCTAGAATAAGGACCGGAAGTGAGAAAGAGAATCTAATATTGACGACTTCAAATAAAACATTGATAAAGGTTTTAATTAAACGTAACACTCAATTGCAGACAATATGATGACTGAAATTTATTATGCAAATCGTAAAACAATTCCCTCTAGGAAAATGAGAAGGTAAAGCAATGACATTACTATCACGTGCATACCAAACCACAAGAGCAAGAAGGGAACTCAACAGAAGCATTGCCGCTTATTTACTTCGAATCGAGCGAGGATTCATCATGTAGAATAACTTTGGAAGTACTCAATCCAAAAGTAATGGAGCAGAAGGTACAAGACAGACTGATAAATATCAGTAGATGTGTCTTCGGCGTTAACAAATCAGTCAGTCATTAAGGAAATTAACTTCGGATTGTGCTGTCGCTACTGCACCTGTCGTTTGCCGAATCACCGTTATATGTTTCTACGATGCATACATGTGAATAATGAATAAACATCTACAAGTTTACAGTATATGAGATGCGAAGAATTGTGTATTTACTTCAAAAATGAGATCTGAAGAGGGAAGACATTACTGCTCTATCACAACACCATAGATGTACTGCTAATGAAGCCTTTATATCCAGAGAAAAAAAAGTATTCTAAAAGTATCTTTTTGATTAAATGCAAACGCGTTGTGAATGATAGACAGATAGGCAAACAATACATAACTAATAGAATGACACCCTTGCAAGGAAACCTTATAATTCTCGTAACATTTGAAACACAGTGCATGAAAACATGAATATTCAATCCTGATGTTCACCAGACAGCGTGAATACCGCCGGTCGATTTACAGGGACCAATTTTGCCCTTACAGTCATCTAACATATCTTGTTCCTTATGGAAGTGATTTTCAAGTACCTATGAAAGAAGTTTGGAATATTAAAATGTTACATTTTTGTAAGTGATATAAATTAATAAGAGAAGTCATGAAAATTTTGAAATGAATGGCTAGTTATTTAGGATTCTAACAAGCAAAAAATCATTGCAAACCTCCAATAAAAATTTTATTGACTGCGCAAAAGTACAACACAATGCAGAAACAAAATCAAATTCTTTTAAAGAATAAAAAAACCTAGAAATGAAGTCTGAAACTTAAAAAGTTACACGTATCTTTTGGATACAGTATAGAAAACGCATATAAATAATAATGGTTATAAAAACACTGTACAGATAATTTAAAACTTCTAAATAGCAACACTTAGAATGCCTGTATGCTTCGGAAAGACAAGTTATGTGAAAACTTGACATAATTACTGCAATTCGAATACTATAACAGGAAGCCAACGTATTTGCGCATTATTCACTGAAAAGAACAAACCAAAATAAATAATAAAGATCTAATATTTTTTAAATTCATACTAATATCGGATAGTTCAAAAAGAATCCTAATTTTTAAAGAAGTTATAAGTTTACTGGAGGTAATTAGGACTTCTGTTACATTACACGATAAAAAGAAAATGGTTTTCAGCTACACCTGACGTTCCATAATATTTTCAAGGAAAAATCATTGACTAGTCTTATAGCAACAGACCGGGAACAATCAAATATTAGTTACTTGTCCACTGAAAAGGCGTTCTAAGCTTTCCGGTGTATCTTTATGCTTCAACACGTTTTTGGACCACAAGATCAATCGAAAAAGATTCTCTAGCTTCGGTGCAGATGGTTTATTTAGAGCTTCGAGGATGGCACTATTTACATCGTTTGCAACCTGTAAATGATAAAAATGAACAAAATTAAGAAGGGCAGCAATTGCAAGGCCGTTTTATTTGAATCACTTCCGTTGGCTATGCCGTTTTAAAGCTAAATAAGAAATCCCAAATAATGTTGATAAAATTTCAGTTTCTTATTTGTGATATAGACATTTTAATTTTAATAAGGAATGATAGGGAAGTAAATGAAATGAAAGAAATAATAAAGAACGATGGGATAACAAGGCGATAAACCGAGTGTAACCATAGAAAGCAACATCCTCATTAAATGTGAAATAAATGATCGGAGAAAAGAGAAATGACTAAAAGAATAAAATCTGCTCTAGTCTCATATGAAACTCCTATCGGTTTTACTACGTCGCCAAAAACAATGACCATTATTATGATACCAGTGATAAGAAACCAAGAACAAACCATCTGACGATGACTCATTTCTAACAGGTATGTATATGGTGAATCTTCAGGTTTTTCAAAAGCGATCATTGCAAAAGCCTTTTGCATTTCTTTCTCCATTTCAGGATGTGCATCTACCTTCTCAACAATAGACTGTGTAAAAGTAACGGCTTCCTCCACCTGAAAATCCAATATTGTGGGAAAATGTAAAGTGAATCCACAATTTTCCTCTATCCATTATGCATCTCAATGTAGCCAGTGTTAAGGACAAATCCAACATTAAAACCGTCCACTTAATTCACTTTCTACTTCAATTGCTGGCCGCTTGATCAGTATCTTAGCTGCTACGAATAAACGATATACCCTAACAGTTAATCCATTAATTTTAATTTATAACAATCACTAGAACTGGCAATTACACGAGTTAATGCTAATTTTAAAAAAATCCTATTAAATTTCAAACTGAGATGAAATATAAGCTCTAAACATATTGCTAGTCACAATATTTCGAGGCATTAAGAAAGTGTTATAATAACAGAAATGGAAGATCAAAAAATGACTATTAGCAGTGCGGATTCTGTAACTGAATCACTATATAAGGCGGTTTGTTTACAGGATATGATATAAACAAACAAAAAGGAAATATCAGCAGGATATGATATTTCCTTTTTGTTTGTTTCTATTTTTTATCTTCTATGGTACCCGACAAAGAACGAAAAACCCAGAAAAAGGAAACAGTAAAAGAGAAATTGAACCCACCATCTTACTACGAATAAGTTCAATGAGATGCTGCTGAAGTAAACGAAGATGTAGAACTGGATTGCGTTCCAACAAGTCGGGAACAACTCTCACAACCTTTTCGATTGCATTTTGTATCTAAACATTCAAATCGAAAACTTAGAAAAAGAATCATTATTAGAGGTGATAAAAACATCCCATACGTTTTTGTTATATCATCTCCTTCCCTCACCTCATAACATACAAACCTTTCCACTATTCCACACATACCCAGAAGCTATATTTCGACTTTAGTGGAAGAAACAATAGTTTCATTTAAATAACTGAAGAATCAACAACTAGTAATAAAAGCTGACGATCAAAACTGTTAACAATGCAAACCTTTCCTTCTACAATATCATCACGAATGCGCATCCGCTGATCCAGATTTTCAATTGCATTTCTTGGGAATGGTATAGAGGCATCTTCGCACAAATATTCTGCTGCCTCCCTATATCCCTGCGAGATCAAATAGTCTAACACAAGAAATTTCATATGGTCTGGACTGAAAACACTAAAGTTAAGACACTAAAATGATTTCAAGCCGGCAATGTAAGTTTCATGCCACATCTAAATAGACACATACTTAATGTAAAATCGGATAAAAAACATATTTCACTGAATGATTCCGTGATAGCTTACAAATCACTAAGTTTGAAACTTTTGCCACTGTGTCATGAAGCTTAAATTGTGTACGTTAAGGATATATAAAAGAAAAAAACTAACGGTAATTCGTCCGCAATCATTCCCTGAAATCGATCATACCATCCAGCAGCAGCAGCAGCAGCAGTAGCACCACCTGTGTCATTTGACGTTGTACTAGCCGGAATTTCACCGTTTCCACTTTCTTCCATCTTCCTTAAAAACTGCAAATTCAACACTACAGTGACTCATTAAAAACTAGCGTGTTGTATCGCAAGTACTTCATAGTCTCTAAGTATCGCTGGAATCATGCCGGAATCATTCTCTGTTCAGTTTCGCTTCCTTCCAGCGATTTATTCCGTTACAAAACCGTTGTTAACCATCCCAATAATAAACATGAACTTTTGATGCCCAAACCTTCTATTAGATAACTTTCACTATTTTACTCATCCCTAACGGGTAAGGTATTTCACTGCCAGACGACACGTTTAAGTGAGAGCACGCACAGTATAGACGACGACACGTACACCTGTCAAAAAGAAGTGGAACACCATGAAATGATAGCTCCTTCGAAAACGTACGTAAACTTTTGCAAGCGTATATAGACCTGCCCCATTAACTCACCAAGAGATAGCCAAGAAATAAGCGACAACTCCTCAAGCAAATGTCCTACTCTCCCAAAAGCATCACGTAAATGAATTTGACAAGAATGACGACCTCTCACTGCCAATCGTCTCTGTCACTATGCCGTTACTTCGCTACGTTAAGTCCCGCCTACTTACACTCTTCATTTGAAAAGTCTTATTAATAATGATCTACTGCATTAAGTACAGTAAATCGGCGCGCTTAAAGACGTGAAGCATGCAAATGCACATGCAACTGCATATGTACACACACGTGTAATACATCAATATAAATAATGTACATAATCACATGTGCTTGAAATGCATAGACATGCAGAAATACTTGTAAAGGCACACGCACACAGAAAATAATGGTTGTAGCGGACTTAAGATGTGAGGAAGGCAGCCACAACTATCATTTGTATTTATATAGCTATGCAAGTACGTTTGAAGTAGCGTTACGTGCGTGTGCATTTGTGCAAGTGCGTCAATAAAGTGTGGGATAAAAATGTGTGAAGAAGTGGATCGGTTCATTGCATCTTATTGTCGGCTTTCTTGCAGGCTGCTTTTGGCTGGTTGCACGATACTCTGAGGTGAAGCCTTTGCGAATGTAGCTAGGGAACCAAGCTTAGGAGGTGTACATGCAAGGCGGATGCCTTTGTGAGTGATATTGCGTTACGTCGACTCAGTGCAATGGAAATTTCAATACTCGACAGATTAAGTATGCTGAGCGAATTCTAAAAATGTGACGGCACTTTTTACATTGCCTTAAAATCCTGTGATCTGTGGTACTCTTTCCTTTGTCTGAGTTCACTGTGTTAACCGTATTTGGAACAGGTTAGGAGCAGAAGGTTGATTTTCCTCAAAACCCACAACAAATTGTTGCTGGAAACAATGAGCGCCACTTTCCAGTGGACATCAAGGAATAAATTTACCTTATAATGCTTTCTTAATCATCCAAGTTCCAGAACGTTCATTTAGCTCAGCCCTAAGTTTACTTGGGTGGACAGTCAACTTGCATTTCGAATATGAGATGAAGCTTGAATAAACCAAAAGAATGCTGAGGTGGAGGGGTAGCTATAGCTGTGTTCTGATTGCAAGTTCATTGGTAATCATAATTAAAACGGACGTGAGTCAATTTTTAGTTCATCCATTTTGAATTAGAAGCGAAAGCAAATACTGTTAAATGAATGACAATCTCAGAGAGGCGTCAAATGAAATGACGAAAAAACGTTCTTCCAATGGTTTTATGTATTTTGCTGATGCTAGAAGGGCTGTCTACGAAGCAGAGAATAAAGGTGTATATCTAACAGCCAAGAAATTGGTTCAACGGGCTACGCAAGACTGGAAATTGATGAGCGAAGACGAGCGACAGAATTGGCGTAACGAAAGCTGTCGACGTTGTGATGAGGTGCGTGTTTTCTGGTGCACTTAACAAATTGCAACTTGCATCGTGCAACAACAAGACCTTATTAAGGCTAGGCTGTAATAAAGTAGGGTTACTAAATTTCAGTGAATCATCTATGAAAGTACTTCATATACCTTTCCAGTAATAAAAGGGCCGATGTTAGCTTTGTATATTCCTTATGAACATGGTACTCACCGGAGTACTATCGGAAGTGTCATAAAACTCGTACAGTGTTGATTTTTCAAAGCATATTTCTGGCATTGCAAAGTACTACTTTGCTCTTTTCTCTTTCAGTCTAATAGGTGAAGAGTTCGTACTTTTGCGCATTTATTTCTAGGAAAAAACTGTCATCATTTTTTTTAATTTCCTTCTGTTGAGGTTTGGTTTAGCTATAGATTGTTATTTTCTATTATACGGTTGTATCATCCGTCATTGGAACAAACCACAGATATTACGTCGCCTGCATACTTCAGTATTAATGTCTGTGTCGATAATTACAAATCCTATCTCCCATAACCTTATTATTCAAACGTTTCCACATTTCCCACTTGCGCATTTCAAAATTGCCATATCATTTTGTAGATAGCAGCAAATGAGTAAATTTACAACGATGAATAAATACAATATGTAAGATAATTTAGAACAGTACTGTGCTCGTCACCAGAACATCCTCAGCTTTTAGATAGACATGCTTACTATTGGAAGATTACTGAACAATATGTTCTCTTCGATCTATCTTGTACGGTCGTACTTATTTTGTGCTTGAAATTCTCTCACTGAATTTAAAGTAGATTCGAACTGTCCATTTGCCAACTCTATTTCAAAATTTTAAATCAAATTTTCTTACAACCAAAAAATTAAAAAAAACAGCTTTTAGCGAATTTAATTTTGATACAATTTAGTATGGGCAACAAGTTTACCAAACGCAATCAATCTCAATTACGAACAAGTCAAAAATACGACCAATGTCCAAACTGGAACTGTCATTACAACCGAAACCATTTTCCTGCAGACTTACAGAATCAAAGCGTAAATCTCTCCGTCGAAATGTTTACCAGAAGTTGATTTGGAGAGAGAAGGGAAATATGGTTCGAATGATTTACTACACATCCCTCACTGCATACAGTGCTCTGTTTAAATAAATCCAGAGTTCACTGATAGCGAGTACGGGAAGGGTGAGCGAAGTACTGATACAGAAGCTCACAGAGTTTTTCTTCCCCTTACTTGTCTATGTCGTTGTGTGCTGTGTTTCACGTGTCAATAGATCTTACAGTAAATATAGTAAGCAAAATGAGTGAGAATTAAAAAAATGATTATAGACAGAAGCGCTGGTTAAGAAAAGATTCGGGCTGCTCACAGTTCGACCATATTGCATGTTCGAGTTAAGCAGTACCAGTGACGGGCTAATTTGTCCACCAGTTGAGATTTGCACTTACGTGATGAGTCTCGATGAGGGAATTGTTGGCAGTCAGCGTATTTTAGTACATCATGATTATCTAACCAATAATCAGTTTCATCGGTTCCCTCAAACTTCAGGTACGCTTTGTCGATTTAAATTTAATGGTTCAAATGTATCGCTTGAATTGGTGCAAATAATATTAAACAAGTAATTTGATGAACTAACGCTGCTTTGAGTGTTGTCGAAGAAATTTTTGGGATTGCTCTTGTACATTTAAAAATTTTAAAAAGTACAGTTGAAGTGTTTGGTTGGCGTTTTTAGAAAATGGTTTTTCTGAGTTATCAGAAATGCCGAATCATTTAAATGTTCACCATGCATGTCACCGTGTAGCAGACGAAATGAGGGGATGCTGGGCGAATCTAATATTAGTGCCGGCATCACAATACCAAACTTTGGCTGCAAGTCTAGCCTGGATTAAGCAAAAACGTGACACTGCTCTGAAAAGTAATTTAAAGAAAATTAATCATCACCAAAATAATCTCCTAAGTAAAAAAAATGTTAGATTTATTTCTCGGATCTTGAAATTAAAACTAGCAGAAGTAATGAATAGATAGACTTCTTTTTGTTTTGAAACGTCCAGGAGACACGGCGTCAATTCGTGCAGAGCGCCTAATATGCATGGAAGATATGATTGCCGTCATTGGACGTATCGTCGAGACCGATGTTGACGATAGCTCAAATTGGGAACAAAATATTTCTTCAAATTTTTGCTATGCATGCGATTTGCACGCTGCTGCACCTAGTACGTGCGCAATGGTTGTCGGAAAGTCTGCATGGTATGTGGTGATTGGTTCATCTGATCAGCAGCACTACAGAGAGACACTGTCAGTTTTCTGCTATCTGTGCCGTCTATGAGTTCATTTGCAAGATCAAGTCATGCTTACATGTTACTACGTCCTTTATCTGAATCCTGGTTATATCTTGTCATGAGCAATAATTTCAGTCAGCATTTTCTTGACATGCTTCGGAATTTGGCGGACTACAGTCATGGAACACGTGAGAAATGTATTTTTGAAACTAGTGACGCGAAGCGTCATTTCAATCCATTTTCATTTCCAATGCGTCATAACCGCGCCAATCCATTTCATGTAGTATCTTATTGTAATCCAAAAGACAACCACACAATCGACGATGAACCATTCAGTTTGATCCGATTGCGCACACGTTCGTTTACAAAATCACGTGACTTTGCAATATTTGTTTTAATGATAATCTTATCATCGATCACAAGCTCCAGCGAGAGCTAATTTACTTTTCAGCAGATAAGATGGAATATGTAACGAAATGGTTAAACGCATTGGATATAAATACCGAAATGTTAGAGAATGATGTCATCTAAACAAGTGGTTTTCAAACAAACTAGTCAGCAGGTATATACCATATTTTCCGTAGATGGACAAAATCTGTCACATAAAATGTATGCGCTTAGTTTACCGTGTCATTTCAGCATTCGAGGAAAAAGGAGCTTTTAAATGCTTCACGACTGTACTGAGAAAAGCCATCAGCTCTTATTCGCGGAACTAACTGTGATATTTGCAGTGTTTCCCCTCGACTAGTCTTCCGCAGCTTCCTTTACCTTTCCTTCCATTTTCATTTCACTTATCACAAAACAACTCTCTTATTGTCTCAGTATTTATGATTGAAATTCAATTTCTATAGCAATAAAATGTGAACATCAGAGAGACGATAGTCAATCCTCACTTTGATAAGGTTAGAGTGCCACGGGACGGTAATAAGTGTACAGGAATGCTGTGATTAAGCATGTGAATCGTAATGAATCACTTCTCACAGTGATCGCGATATATTTGCGCATCAACACACACAGGCAACCCATGAAGCTTTAGGAAGGATATAGACGAGGGTGAGGGGCGTGAGAGGTTGGAGCGGTGGGTTATGAAGGTCTTAGAGGATACATGAATTGAGGTTTCTAGGAGGATGACATCTGAAGACATTGAACTAGATTATCACTTTTATTAATTTCTCTGCTCCTCACTCAAACTTTAATCTTAATTTGGAATCGTATGTTGCAAGTGGATTTCCTGTTAGAGTAGAGTGACAGTGTTGAGTATCACGTTATACAGCTTTCCTTTTGTATGTGCTCGTTAGTGAATCTGCTGTCTGACCAGAAAGATATGTGAGAGGCAAAGTTCTCTAATTATGCAAATTTTATGAGCTATTCCATTGAAGAAGTTGTCAGTCCATTGAAGAAGTTGTTAATCTTACAGTTGTGACAAACTTATAACAGTGACTTGCGTTTTCTCCAGTATTTTTAGATTTCACTCCTATTTTATCGTCGTAAATTGAACTAACACACTAAAATAGGCTATTATTCGCTGTACAACTGCGCTGTATATTTTGCATAATCAGTGGGTGCGGCGTTCGAGTGTGGTTCACTTGTTAGTGGATATCGACAAAGATATAGGAGACGTATTTTGTTCAGATTACTTAGAAGAAAAAAAAATCATACCTCTTCCTTGCTTCTCTGGCCCGTAGAACCATTTTATACTCTTCCAAATCACAATAATTCCTCGGAAGATAATTCTAATAATTTCTTTAGCACTCAATATTCCACGTTTTCTCTTGTTCATTTGGTTTATACGAATTTAAAATTGCATAAGTGATTTGCTACGATTACCTATTGTCCTCCGAATCCATAATTTCAATCTTGGGAATTAATTGAGTTAAGTTGGATAGCCAGTAACGAGAGAAATCCTGTCCTAAATCACTCTTTTTTCATGACGTCATAGTTTTTCTTTGCATGCGCCTTCTCATCCTCTCGCATTCATTCTACTACGTTTTAGAAGTCTGCGACAGCAATTTGTTCACGGTTTCCTACCGAAGTGAGTGCTCTTGGCAGGATTCCGAAAATTTATTATCCAAGGATTAGATTACCAGTTTGGTATGTTATTCACTTACCTTGCTTGTAATAAATTCGTGCTTTCGTCGTAATATTCAACACATTCATAGTACATTATGAGCATGCAAGGAGTGTACATTAATGGAAGCTGTAAATTACTTACTAATTTGAATACGAATATCAAAACACTTTCTGCTTATCGTCCACGTCTTCCCATCCTCTCTTCAAACACCAACCTCAACTCTTTAATTTATCTTAAGGCTAATCTTGAAATTACAGACAAGTAAAACTTTAAGTATTGACAAGAATGATGACATTGGAGGGAGACGTTCGGAAAAGGATGACAATGATGAACAATCGCATGCAACGACCAGTCAATCCATCATATCAAATACCAACTTATCCAGTAAGTATTTATCAGTTGTTTACCAGTATTTATTAGTAAGCAAGATAATTGTAAACATTGCCGAAGACACTCTATTTCGGATATTTCTATTCCTTGTCTTCTGATGAGTAAAGTAGGTGGGGGTTTTACTAAGAGTGGAGCAATAGCTATGTCAAATTAACTAATCATTCAAATTACTTTGGTTAATTTTTAATACTGTTACACTTAATTAAAAAAACAATTTTTCTAAAAGATGCGAAAGATGTTCACGCATGCAGCTTTTTAAGGCATCACCAACTAACCTTAGTCCACGTAAGTCATCATCAGATGTGCGTTCACCAAAATCGCTTTCGGATGGAATTAATTCTTCTAGCTCCTATTCCAGCTCTTCACAGCACCATTTTTACGGGTATCTCAAATCGTTTTGAATAGTACTTATTAAATGAATTCTTTTTGAAACTCCTACTTGTTGATGTAAGTGGCAATACTGCTCAGGTTCAGCGAGGCATACATCTCATGGTTCATGGTTTTATCGTTTTATAAACACATGAAGATTCCATCAGATCAAAGTGTGGGAAGTTTGATGTACGCTGATTCCTAACAAATTTAATTTCATGCAGTGGTTCGGTTCTAAAAATTGGCGATAAAAGCGCAAGTGGCAACGGTAATGATTGCACAATAGTTAAACCACGTGATCAACTTTGCAAGGCGTTTTCTTCTTGGTCCCCGACACTTTTAATTAATAATGGTGGTAATTCATTTGAAACTTTCATTTTGAAAGGTTTTAAAGGTGAAGAAGTATGGCGTAAGTGCTCAGCGAGCTGTTCTGAGTAATTATTGAAGCCTTCAAAGGCGGTGGACACAACAATTTGCTTTTTTTATATCTTGAAGAGATAACTGCACTGTTTTGTTGCATTTTGCCGAGTGGGATAGATTGTCTCTTCTAAATATCATTTGGATAGAAAGATGACAACTTTTTCGAAAAAACAAAACATTTGGCATCAGCGATTCGTTTACAGCAAGAACGGAAACGAGTGATCGCCGAAATTCATCGCGTAACCCTGGTGTTCCTTCCACTCCAGAAGCATATTTCATTATGGATGAATCATTTGAAATTTTCGCCCGCAAAGTTTTTGTCGGTGGACTTCCAATTGATGTTACGGAAGGTGAAGAAATTTCTTCTTTTCTTTAATTGGAAATTTCAAAATAAAGCTTCATGACAAGTAAGCTTGGGCTGAATAATTTCCACTTGGCTAACAGCTATTCTAGAAGATATAAGCCAGCAATCATTAGCATAGATAAATAATGTGAACAAGGATTTATTCCTCTTCCCAATGTTTACTGACGAATTGATCTTCTACAGATGAAATAACATCAACGTTTTCACAATTTGGTCCGGTACTTGTTGATTGGCCACGTCGTCCTGATAACGGTGTTAAGGAACGATCCACAGGTTTGTTGATTTCTTGTCGAAATATCGATTCTTTTGTTGTAAGATGCAAATAGTTGTTGAAATATCAGTAAATCATGAAACATCCTAGTCATTTTCAGTACGTTACATGACTGGCTACGTTTTCCTTGTATTTGAAGATGAGCGCTCAGTGCAGCTGTTGGTGAGCAGATGTCACAAAGAGGATGAAAAATACTACTTGTTTGTCTCTAGTCCAACGATGCGTGACAAACCGGTGATTTTTTCAGTCATACCGAGAACTAAGTTTTATTCCGTATATATACAATAATCATAATTTTTCTTCTAAGGTACAAGTGCGACCATGGCGCCTAAATGATATGGAATTCATGCTTCGAGAAGACATGCCACTGAATCCACGACGAACTATTTTCATAGGTGGTGTGCCTCGACCGACGAAAGCTAGTACGTTCTAATAACATTGCAATAAATTCAAGACTAATTGGTTTATACTCTATAAAATGCCCATTTCAGAAGAGTTGGCACGTGTTCTAGATCATCTTTATGGATCGGTTTGTTATGTTGGAATTGACATTGACCCGGAATTGAAGTACCCTAAGGGAGCAGCACGAGTTACATTCACTACTGAACAGTCTTTTATTGCAGCTATAAGCGGACGCTTTGTGCACATACCTCACGCCGATATGAGCAAACGGGTAATTTTTCCTTTATCGAATTATAATTTGCCAACTGATGTGGCACGTCATATCTTTACGGCATACTTCCACTTTTTACCACTTTCCGGTGCATTAACTAACTTCAAACATTAATAGCCTGTGTAGTATCAAAAAAGATACTTTAAAAGCACATATTTGATATCAGGAAGTAAGTATGAGGAAATAATATTGCTGTCAGGAAATATATGTTTGTCTGTCGTAAAGGAATAGGATGATATAACGTAGTAGAGCATACAGATCACTTAATATCCCCTTTTTCCTAAGTGAGGTTCGTCAAACGAACAGCTTTTCAAATAAATGTCATTGGTTTCTTTTCCTTCGAAACGAATTATAAGATGATAAGGAGGGCAACGAAAAGTCTCCTGACTGATTTCAAAAATTATAGGTCGAAATAAAGCCCTATGTAATTGATGAACAAATGTGTGACGAGTGTGAGGGTGCACAGTGCGCTGGTCGCTACGCGCCTTATTTCTGTGGTGATGTGACCTGCCTGCAGTACTACTGTGAGTCGTGCTGGGACCGTTATCACTATGGCGAATATTCTGATGAGAGGAAAGCTTCCCATAAGCCGTTGGTTCGTATTGGTGATCAGACTAAGGTGTGCCTTTTGCAATCTTTAAATAAAAAGCGGTACAGTAGTGCTGAAGTTTAGTTCAATTCATTTTACTGAAACTTAGCCAGTCAGTTAATTGCACTGCGAGAAAGAGAGAGAGGGAATAAATGAATAGCGCGTTTTTAGCTAATGAGCTGATCGAGATTTTGATGTAAGTTGGAATCATTAAACTGAGAAATGGCCGTTTTGCAAGAATGTTTAGATTCTCTGCACTATTCTGACGACACCTCTAAACATTGCACCTTTCAGCTCCTGGCTCATCCGCCACATCACAATCACTTATCAAATAACAAAATGATACCAACCACAACCACGCCTGCGGATTGTTGTCGTCATACTGATACCACCACATGCTTTACCGTCCGATGTTCACAGCATTATTAACTGCTGCGTAAGTTTGTGTAGAAGCAAAAAGAGCTTCAACATTATTTGCATAAAACTTCGAGATTGGCAATTAGTAGTAGCGAATTTAATTAGCCTATATTTTTGCGAATTCATTAAATGTCACTTCGTGTTATTCTTCCCCGAAGTTTGATTGTATTCAGCTTTTGGAGTCTTTATTTGTATTACGTAGAAATATGATTATAAATCGTTCTTGTCTTACTAAATGTGCCACTAATTTGCTTTTTTGTGAATCTATTTCATCGATGTGCATCTCATCTCGTTTATTGTGTTTCGGAAGAACTTTATCCGAAATTTCTTGAATTTATTGCAGGGGTTTCTCTCGTTATGCTTTCTGCTACTTTCTATCGACTATCACTCATGAATTTTAGACTGAAACTAGAATTCGTGTGATTAACTTTCTTTAGAAGTTGATTTGTATGTGTTACGTTGCAACTGCCATGCGCGTAAATTGCGTGGCGGTACTGGACTGTGGAAAAACAAAATATTGATTGTAGTACCAAAGATTTAATATGACGAAAAGCAGTCTGATTCTACCAGACTTAACATTATGATTTAGTTTTATTAACCAAAAATAACGAAGCAGTAATGTAAGACTGAAGTTTTTGCCACAGAGGAACAAGGAAATTACTACTGTCAATTAAATTTCACTTCGATCCCTTTTTTTGAGATATATAAAAACAAAAAGTTTAGCTTTCTCATTGCATTACAGAAAGGAATGTGGATTGAATGGGAAGAGCGAATAGAGTTTTTTGAAATACACAGTTCTAACAGATCGCAGGTCGTTTGTTTTATTGTTGACTTCGTTTACATTTTTCATTACAGTAAACTTCGCCTTATCAGGGTAAGGTTTCTCGTTGACTAGACTTTCATCACACTTTGAAAGTAAGTCGAGTACTACCTCTCACTGACTAACTAGTTAACGAAAAGGTCTAGACTTTCGTATTGAGCACATTGATAGGCATCGCAGCTTCAGAGCATGACTTTAACGTCCCTAAATTCACGCATGCTATTATAATACCTCCATTAGTAGAAAGGGAAAGATATAAAAAGAGAACATACCGAGCACGACTTTTGCGAATCGGAATTAAAGACTGTTCTTCCAATACGGTGGTGTCAGACCATAGTTCTCGGACTTCTTGTTTTACCACGAAATATTTTCTTCCTGCAGGCCTCAATCTCCGAAGATGATACTGTTTCTTCCTTAAGCAACTACGACAAGTTTGCATGCAATCAATTCTGCAATTTCCATGATACATACATATGTATCCACCACATATACCCAGAAATAGATAGGGTCTGTCAAAATTTTGGAATCTTCTGAAATAGCTGAAGGAGTGATGTAAAAATGAACAAGAACTTGCCTGGGGTTGTCGGGAATCCGAGATGAGGTTAACACAATTATAGGCATATAAATCATTCGTCACTTAATTAACAAAAGGATTGGTTTACAACTGCATAGCCCTCTGCGGTGATCCATGCAAAGGCAATTTATCGTTTTCTGAGCTTCAGTTGTGCCTTTTGTTTCATTTATGCCAACGTAACCGTACTCAGCGAACATACCTTTGATATGCCTACCCTTTGCTACATGCATCCTTTGTTTCGAGATATCCTCAATTCCCTTATTGATTATAAATTCTTCCTGATGTTTCATTTACTTACAATCCAACTCTAATGCAGTATGCACCATTAATTAAGCCACCCCTCCGATCGCACACACACACATATGTAGACATAGTCAAATTTCTTCCCGAGGATCTTGCAGACTCATTAGCCTTCCCATTTATCTGTATCGCAAGCAGTATTCTAATGCTGCTTACATTCAGAGTTAATTCTGATATTATCCATTAAGTTCTATTAATGGCATCGCTTTCTTGATAAAATAATTATCAATATCAATCCTCGACAATACATGCTATTCGGGTGATCCAAAAACTTCTCAAATTCACAACAATCGATAAATTAAAATAAAGTGAAAAGTTTATATTGCATGATAACGCTCACATAAAAAGTGGATGAAACTGAGAAATGTGTCAAGTATTTAGTGACGTAAGCTTCCAATAATTAAGCGTAGCTCTTTTAAGTGCAATAACTTTGAAGCGGAAATTTTCTGCCGATAATGTACTGCTGAGCTGTGACGACTTGATTCTTGCGTCACATCTTCCTGCAATTTACAGTTCTAATAGAACTCGGTAAATGTTGAATTCTTAACTTTTCGAACAAATTGTGCTTTGTGTTTAGTAGTAGACGCACCTAAGCATAAATTTTCCAGCTTCAGAAACATTCTCTTTGCATTTGAGTTTAGCTCTCTTAATATTTGATCAAAATCTCACAATTCCTTCATCAGCGGCAACCTGTTTGACGACGGAGTACTGGGATACCGGCATTCGTCTAACTAGCAATAACCGCTGGATAAATTTGAGAAGAACGACGAACAGGAACAAAATGACGCAAACGACGATTGCAGCAAGAAATAGAGAAAAGCTTGCTAGTCCGACACGAACTATCCGAATCCACTTCGCTGGTAAAGGTTTCTAAAGAAAGGCAAGTTTACTTCTCCTTCTCCACGAAATATTTGTCAGGTGAGATCTATCTGCATAGCAAGAAAGTGGTAACCATCGTCGTGGATGTGTGGTTTGGATATGAATTCCAATTCTGAAATAAAAGTTTACTTCGTGAGACGATATTTGAAAATGAAGTGATGGACCATATTTAAGCACAGTTGATGCTCATCCTTTCTGTTTCTCTATAGCTTTTCTACTCACTGCACTATTATATCTGTTCGGGAATTGCACCTTCTTAATCGATAAGACTGTTTATTGTTCGACTGATATGAAACTGCCAATAACTTTAAATTGAGTCCTATAGAATTAATTAGAGAACGATGAACTTACGTCGTATTCCGTCGTGTCATTGAATGCAGCTGAAACTGTCTTGTAAGGTTGTAAAAAGTTGTCTGAGGTAGGTAAGGAGAAATATTTGAAGTGAAAGGTTAGGAAGTCGAAGATGTGTGTGTGTATCACCGTAGCTCTTACCAGACAGCTAACCCAAACAGCTACCGTAACGAATGTTTTTGAGACAAAACATTTTACCAAAATTTTGAAAACCTTCAAATGTCTGGTAGTAAAAAATGATAGTAAACCTTCAAGTTCAGTGAAATTCACACACGCTATCGTTATATTGTATATTTCGTTTATTGTACTTTTATTTATACAAGCGTTATTCTTTGATACTGCAACACACTGTTATGAATTGCCGCACTGACGTGGACAGTGGGGAAGATGTTGAAAGTCTTAAATTTGAAAATTAGTAATCGAAAAGGAAAGAGCAGATGCCTGCGGCACGCAGGCATTATCAACTATATACAATCGTTGTGGCTATGCATTTCCACTTACATTTACGTTTTGTGGCGCTTTATTAGCTTCATTTCAATACTTCATACTTTGCTGTCTTTCATATTAAAGTTTCAGAATTCACTGCTAGGTTAGAGTTACCATCCAATTCAGGCAATTTGTAACAGAAAACTGACTGAACGGTTCTTCAAAAACATAAAGCAACTGTTTCATGCCACTGTTCGTATCATCTGCTATTGTGTGTACTTCTTTCCAATTCGCTTTTTCAACTTCCCGAATACATTCTTCCATTTCACTCTCACTGATATCCCACGTCAGTGACATTTCATCGTTGTGTGTGATGAATGTACATGCAGTCTTCGATTCATTCCAATGCGTCTTAATTTGAAATGTCATCTTTACTACAACACATGCGTGATAGAAATATTATTCTCAAAGAAAATTGTCACCCAGATCTCTCTGTTTCTCTCCGACAGAACTAACATTGCTATAATTACTTCCACCTACGGGTATCGAATTTCCTTGCACGACAAGCTGCAAGAGCATGCGGAAAGAAGCAACCATCCGAAACATGAGCATTACGAGAAAATGTTGAATGAAACTTCCATGGCTTATTGGCTTATATATTACAAAATTTTTCACGCGAAAATTCAGCAGCAAAATTGAAATCTCTCAACAAATAGTTTCACTTAACTTGTTGTAATGCCGCAGTATACACTCTTCAATAGCAGTAAGGACGCAGTTAAGCGTTAAGCATGAATCGGTCAATACCAGGAACGATAAAAAGATTGCAATCAGTTTTAAAGCCCTCCATTTTTATATCAAATTTTCGTCTTCTGCTAATCATAAAGTCCACATCGCTAAGCTTCACACTTTATCAATTTCATTACTAGCATGTAATGTGAAATTTAACAGTGGAAGTTGGATTGTTTACTAATATTTTGATTGAAATATTAGTAAACAATCCAATTTTGGAAGACGAAGAATGTATCTGTGTGTGCGTATTCCTTTGCAGCAGTGCAGTTCATTTTCACGTAGCATTATGGTCAATACAATTAATGGTAAAATATACTCACTGATATACAGCCAAGCATTTTCTAGTACTGCAGTGGATGAAGACAAAAGTGAATAAATTTGGCGAGAAGGAGGAAGGTTGATCGTAGTGAGGATAATTTAAAATTTGTCCGCACAAAGTTCATATTTCATGCTGCAGTACATTTCGGGCGAACAAACGCTTCGATGATGTCATGATCGTCCACACGAGTAAGATAAAGTGCTGAACGTCGCAAGCCCATTGTTGGTAATTCGATCCAATTGTTAGAACGGAAATCATATGCTTCCGTTTCACCTATAGTGCCAACCATGCCGCCATAACCTCCAGCAACCACTACTTGGTTATTTAATACTTCTATACCGAAATTTGAACTGAAATAAAATGGAATTTTAGTCTTATTGTTGCGCGTTAATTTTAAACAGTTTGGGTTGTGTGACGTGAAAACACAGTAAACTACGTTATTTTCATTTCGTGAACAGTTTCGAATCAAATTTGCAAATTAACCGTGGTCGATTCATCGACCGCAAACGGTGCCATTTTCCTTCTCTTACGTCGATAAATTCACATGTTTGTAAACGATTGGTACCGTCAAAACCTCCACATATGAATACAATACCTTCCAGAGTAGCTGCACCGACACCTGATCGCTGAAATTACAACAGATTATCTGGTAAGAATCAAATAACCTGTGCTGACACAAATTCGGCTGGATATGGAAGAGCAACTAACTCGGCTTGTCATATTGTTACTCATAATGAACCATCGATCACGTTGTGGTTCATAGTATTCAACGCTCGAATGACAGTTCATTCCGTCAAAACCACCGATCGCATATGCCACATTTTTCATTATCACACAGTGGCCGTCACTTCTGCAACTTTACTTTTTACTTTCTCTATAAGATGTAGCGAAGGTAGAGGGCTGAATACTTTCCATGTTTTATAAGGTTGAAACAAGGTCATTGATTAAAGAAAGATTCAGAACTCACTTTAAGCTTCAGTGTCATCGCTTCCAGCATAACAATTTATGTTACATTTCAGTTCAACATATAATTAATTTTCAACCTTTTTAATTTAAATTAACCTTCTAACGCTCATTTCGGCAATTCGGTGCCACTGATTCTTCGGTATATGCAAAATCTCAGCAGATCTCAAACGATCGTGATTGTTATAACCACCTATTGCTATGATTCGTTCCGGATCCAGCAGACCGCATCCAACATAGCACCGCTGATCATACATTGGTGCAGCCTCCGTACATTCCTGCAAATTAACCACTTTTGATTTTCTTTTACAAATGTCCCTCACGCTTTTTTCTCAAGTGAAGCTTTGAATGGATTTTGAGTTCGTCTGTATGAAGGCAAATCTATGCGGCATTCATGAGCTAAACAACAGTTGATTTTAATTCATCTACCTTTGGTTAAAATTAACCGAGAGCAATTTTCGACCTGGAAAACTGGATTTACAAAATCTACCTGATTAGTTAAACTAAATCTTCTCGTTGACCGATAATATTCAGCACCGTTAAAGCCACCAATTGTAAATAAATATTCGCCAGTGTTGATGACAGCATGATAAGCGCGTGGTAATTCAAAAAGTTTGAGCTCCGAACGTACCCATTTTTGGGACCGGGAATCGAGCGCTTCCACCAACATTGTTGGGCCTATGTTGGACCAACCACCTAGCAAAGTCAAATTTATGACGTTTTGAATTTTCTTTAAAATTTCTCGAAATTTTTCAGCTTTCTGGAACAACAAAAAAATCATCTGTTATACCAGAGTCATTACCACTTGCAAGTAAAACTGAATTTGGTAAACGTGGTTCATTTTCACTGAAGCCAACAGTATCATTTCGTCCGCGAAGCTCCTCACGCAATCGCGCTGCACCTCGGCTATCGTAATCATTTGCCTTAAATTTTGCCATTATTTAGTGGAAATTTTCAACTTCTATCAAAGTTACTTGAGGTAGAAGTTCCCGCAATGCTTTTGCAAAGCTAACCGTAATCCATTTTCGAACCATTGTTGTTTCTTCATTCTTGTTGATATTTAAATACCTGTCGTATAGTAACTTTAGGATTTCTGTTTCAGAGAGGCTAGAATTGAAACTTTTGTAGTGATCCCTTGAACCACCGAGAAATAAAATTTAAAGTTCAATTATCTTAGCCATAGGCAAATTATTAAATGTCGCAATCAGCGATAGCGATTTTTGATTCGTAAAGGTTGTTTAAAACATTCGTTTTAAATTACAATAACCTGATTTTAAAAATCAGCTAATTAAAATTAGCTGACTTTGCATCTTTTTAAAATTTAACTAAAGCTGTTAATCTAATTAAGAAAGAGGACTGCTTGTAATTTATTTTCAACGGTATATATTATAAACTATAAAAGCCCTTTTGTACTCAAACTATGAACAGGATTATTTTGTCAGCAACGACAGATGTCAATTTGTTCTCATTATTTACAATAATTAACTTAAAACAGATAAATTGAATCCTGAAACTGACGCAAGAAAAGTGTTGTTTGCTAGTAATCGATCAAATTGACGTACAATTATTTTCCATAATTTTTTAGCTAACGGTACGTGACGATTTTCTGAAATGTGCTATCAGTACAAAACACCTTATTGCTTTCAGTGCATTTTTAATGAGATTAATGAAGAAATAAAACCAATTGATCCTTCATTCTTCTAACTCCGTCTGACGCTTTTGAAGCCATAGAAATCCATTGGTAGAGAATACCTGCTTTATGATATGCAAGAACTAATGAATCAGCGTTTACTTTGGCGACAATCACCTCAGATATAAGTTCCAGCAATGGGTCGATCAGCAAATAGGATGCAATGTCTAATATCTGTCAAAAAATAAAATTAATGTTGCAAAGGTAAGTACTGAAGTTGTGTGATGAAATCTTGGCAGGTTCTTATATTTGCATGCATCAGATTATTCTGCAAAAATAATTTGATATATATGTGACAAAGATAGTAACATTTCCACTCCTACAAGAATAATTGTGAAGTGAATGCGAAAATTGTGCAGTAAACTTAGCGTTCACATGCACTTACACACCTACTTACGTAGGCCTCGAAGTGTGGAAATGAATGTAAGCGTGCCTGAAAAGATAAGACAACTATACCTCAAAGGCTTTTTGCAGACTCATCCACTGCAGATTTGGTACTTCCCACCTATTTTCACCCATAAGGCGGCTGAGAACGGCACAACAGTGCAAGAATTCTTCACTCTGAAGCACCCGTTCGATTGTCGTCAGTATGCTTGTGTTAAGAGAGAGATACTCTTTTGCAACTAATTTTAAGAACATCTGAGGGAGTGCGTGAAAGCTAACGACGATGCGTTTACCATCGAAATTGCATAAAGTTTGACAAACCTTAGTTCTGTCAAAACTCAGTAATTTAGACTTTGTCTCCGAGAAACCACCGTAGAATGCAGCTCGAAAATATGGAGAAATTTGTGCGAATTCCTTCCAGTCTATTGCAATCTTCAACGAATGATTGGAAGTAAAAGTTAAAGGAATTCTGCTTGTTGCACTCTACGATTGTAGGAAGCAAATTTAACAAGAATGATGTAGTACCACAGTATTTCTGTTGAGAATAACGATGGCGTTGCTGCCAGTTTGCAGTTGCGGTTTCCGTAGTTCTGCAAGCGTCTTGTTGCCGTCAGTTGTTGTCGCGATAGCGTTGGCATGTTGCTGCTCTGTGGATTTTCTTGTTGACCCGATGGTCGGTGAGGCGGTTGAGGCTGCTGATAAGGATGATAATGTTAACGGAAGAGAATCGTAATCTTTGTTGATGCAGGTGCTGTTGACAAAGTCTCACTTGTTGAGGACGATTTAGTTGGCAGTGTAACCGTTGATGCTTCAACAGGGTGACCGCAATTTTTACTGATTCTGTTTCTTCTTGATACTTCCACTACGAACTGACCCAAAGAGCTACTCTGCGCTCCACTCATATACGCTCTTTCATATGAAACAAATTTAATTTACGCAAAAAATTATCATTTTGGAGTTCCATAGAACCCACATAAATCGTCAATTAACTCGAAAAGAAAAAAAGAAAACTCCCTCTCTCTCTTCACCTTTCTTTCTCTCTCCCCACTATTTGTATGCTTACGGGTACCTAAGGAATTTGCTAAATTGTTTGATTTAGCAAATTCGATAGCTTTATTCCCCAAGAAATGTCTTCACCTGGTGATGTTAACGTATTCAATCTGAAATTCCTTGTAAAATTTGAGCATTCGTAGATTTGTATGAAGGTGACCTTATATTTTAATAAAACCTTGATATTTGAAATTACACATTAAACACATTGTTGAGGTTGAGGTAGTAATAACTTAAAACTGAGGGTAATTAGGTGTGGAAATCTGGAAATTGACCATTGAAAAGGTAGATTTGGTAGGATGGGAATCTCCCGGCTCTTTTGCTTTTGCTTTACGTCGTTTTATTTCATTTGAACTAGCACATTCTTATTGAAATTCAAAGAGGCGGTTAATGAGCCGTACATAGGGCACTAAATGAACTTTTGTTTCGACGCCTTCTTTGATCACTTTTGGCGCCGTTGAAAACAGCGCACGCATAAAAAATAATAGTGAACTGAATGTTGAACGGGTTGTAACTGTAGTAGAATTAACGCGGTTTTAGCCCGACCGTCCGCGGGCGGTGTAAGGACGTGTAAATGGCTTTCAGTGCTAATTCAGAGCTATTTATTATCTTTCTTCCAAAAGTCGCTATGAACAAATTTGCCTTAGTATCTTAACGGGCAGATCACGTTTACATATATGTATATCTCCCGTTGAGAAATAGTCGAAATAATCAGAAATAAAACTTTCTACGACTTTCTGGGAAGTTTCTCGGAGGTTTTTTTAATAGAAACAGCCGAAAATAACACAACGAATAATCTCCTTGAGCGGTACGAAATGTCTACATCCGTTTCTCCTACTTTTGAGATAACAGCGGTACTGGGGGCAGTGTTATGATTGGATGTCAACATGCAAATTTCGTGTGAGACACGGATTATACATAGGAAAGGAAGCTAAGCTTGTTTCAGTTTATTATTTGTTTAGTGATGAAATAAGGCGGTGGAACCCTTTAGAAGAGACAGCAAATCATGTTTGTCTTGTTTTCAGACGCTTTTAGCTTCCCCAAGGGAATTTTAATTTATGCAGTATTTAAATTGAAACTAAATAGAAGGACTGCTTTTAGTTTTGCCATCTCTTAATTATCATTTTTTGAAATTTAACTTTATAAAAGTTGAAATTGCAGGATGACCGATTCCGCTAACTCGGAGAGAGGTAAAGAAGGAAGAACTATGGACAAGGTCCGTTCTACCTGCTTATTGAAATCACTGATAAACTTTATCTTTTTCAAAGCTTTTACCATATTAATGCAATCCATTAACTAATTCCAAATCTGTGCATGAAAAACTCACTGATATCTTTTTTGGCTTTAATATGAAGCTGTGTACATCTGCATGCACTTCACTTAAACGGCTAAATTAATTCAGACTCAATCACCAAAGGACAGCCAGCATTTGATGAAAGACCCATCGTTATCACCACAATTCCAGCTTGCCAAGTGGGGTAAGATTCCAGACTGTTTCCCAGCCCTCAGCAGGATTACCCATGTATTCTGCTGAACAGTAATTAACAGGATTTCAGGTGTATTTTCACCCACTGACCGCATATGTTAAGACCTAGATGACTTCATTTAATCAATCACCTTCCTGACTTAGATGAGACTCATGAAATCTTTGTATCATCTTCATCCGATACTTTTAGATAATGAAGGTAAAACTGTCACGTGGACGGATGTCACAGTACAAGTACCAATTGCCAGGAAATCGTTGCTCGAATGTCTCAGAATCGTCCGAGAATCAAGAAAGACAAAAACCATACTTAGCGGAGGTTAATTAGAAATTTAATTACAGAACATGATTCTGTGGGAATTATACAAATCTGAATATTTCAAACAGAAATTAAGAAAAGAGTTCAAAACAGTTTTTTTGGAGGAGGAGGGTGCAAGCTTTCTAATTCCCATAAGAATATGGACGAGACACTTACTGATTTTTTTTACAGTTTCCGGTTATGCAATGCCTGGTACAACGCTCGCAATTATGGGAAGCAGGCACGATTTTTCCGCAAACTTTCAGCGAATTAAATACCGTAGGGCTAGAAGACTGAATGAGTTGATGCTAATTATAATGATCGCATTAAGTCACAATGAGGTGATAATGTATATTACTAAGCATAATTACAGTGGAACGGGTAAAACTGTCCTTTTGAATGCACTCACAATGAATGTGCCAAGCGACGTTGATGTCAAAGGTAATAATGAAAATCGAAAAATGACATTGGTTAATTTCTTGAGACAAATGAATTATCGCTCTCGAAATATTGAGAAGACGATTAGACCAAAAAGATATTGCCGTCAGAGTTAATAAAATCCAACCTTTGTTTTTTTTGTAAGTCAAATAAGCTTAAAAATCCGTCAAAGAAATCTGATTTTAAATTCAGAAAGGAGAGATTTTCAATTTTGGCAAAAAAAATTCCCTATCCGAGCAACCTCTAAACATTTGTTAAGAATTATTTACTTTTCTGTCTTTTAAATTTCTATTAATTGTTAAGAAATTTAATCAAAATTGAATTATAAACTTAATTTAGGCAAAATATTGGTGAACGGTGAAGAACTATCGTCGACTGATATGCATCGTATATCGCGGTACGTGCACCAGGACGATGTATTCATCGGGACATTGACCGTACGGGAACAACTCATTTATTCGGTACTGTTTCCTTTCATCCAATAAAACGAAATAAATTTGTAGGGCATAGCACTTGCTATTAAGTCTTTGAGATAAAAAGGTAAGACGTGTGAGAAGTGATTAATTCTCTTATCAGTCATGGCAATAGAACTTCCATATCAATTCTTCAGTGCTTTTAGGCAGAACTCCAAATGGGGCACAGCATAACGAAGGCTGATCGATTAAAGCGGGTAGAAGAAGTGCTCAAAGAGGTCAGTTAAGTTACTCTGTCGTTCGAGAGTTGCACTACAAACTGCTCTATAAAAGCAATATTTCTTACTGTGCTGAGTCAAGTTAGCTATACGCTGACACGACCAAGCACCTTGCTTTATGAAATTTTTTAAATTGTTGAATTAGATCAGCTTGTTGTTTATCTCTACCATATCTCTCGTTCTTTAGCTTGGCCTGAAAAGGTGCGAAACAACGCTAATTGGAGTTACAAATAGACTTAAAGGCATCTCTTGTGGTGAAAGTAAACGTCTTGCGTTTGCATGTGAAGTAAGTGCTGTTCATTCTGGCATTTAGTTTGCTCTAACTTACATTGACTTGCCTGCAATTAATGCATTATATCACGCTTAGATAATAAAAGGAAGCAAATAATTAACACTTAAGTGAACTGCAACATCTGTAAGATCTCCCAGTTTTCTCTAAACTGAGGCTTGTACAGAAGCCCGAGGTGAGGTTAGCAAGGGCAATAAATTGTAAGGAGTACCAAGCGAGCTGATGAAGTATTCTTATTCATAAATAAACACTTTTATGTACATAAGTGGCCCAAATTTAATCACTTGGCTGAAATTGCATTGAAAGTTTGCTTCGTGCAAGTATGTCGAGAGAACAGCTTGATACTAGCTGGGCCAACGACTATTTTTAGATTCTTACCGATCCACTCATTTTATTTTGCGATGAGCCAACATCTGGCCTAGATTCTTTCATGGCTGTACAGGTTGTGAATTGTCTAAAAGATATGGCCAAAAAAGGAAAAACAATAATTACCACAATCCATCAACCATCTAGCCAAGTATTCAACATGTTTGACAAGTCGGTAATGAAAGATATAACGTCTTAAATTTAATACATTAAACTTCTGGGAAATCATAGACTTAAACGACTATCTTTATTAATAATAACAAAGACATGAAATCGCTTGAGTAATGTTTCAAGATTCTCATCAATTTAACACAGCGACAATTTAGTGATACTGATAGCCCTTAGAAGGCATTCCATCTGATAGGAAAATGGCATTTTAGCGTAAGCCAATCGATAACAATTTTAGCATCGCCAAATTTAGAAGGTGAACAGCTTCTGACATTTCAGTGTATGTTTCATGTCAATGGGCAAAGTTATGTACTTCGGTCCGATTACAGAAGTTTGCAAGTTCTTCAGAAGGTTCGCTCTATTATCATTGCTTTATCATTCTAAGCTAACTTCATTTCTTCCCATTTCTAATAAAGCCATAAATAAGGACTGTCTGAGTTGGCAGAAAAATCATTTTCAACTTTAGCATTGGCTTCATATGTCCTGAAACGTATAACCCAGCGGATCATGTTATTAAAACGCTATCTCTCACTCAAGATGAGCACGAATGTCAAACAAGAATTGACGTAAGTGTGATGATCCTGCTCTGTCCAAGTCTTACACTGTTTCAAGTTAAAACTCAGAAAGTGCGAAAACTGTTGCATTGATGAGGTGCTTGAAATCGAAAGTAATGTCTTAATTCAGTTTTGTTTTCCTTTGAACAGAGCTCTTTATCAGTAACTTTTCTGCTCTATTCCTTCTTCAGTCTAATCGAGAGTCCCATTTAAGTCTTATAGAAAAAGCTTATCAATATCCTGACTCAAACAGCGGGCTCTTTAATCTGACATTCATTACAAATTATAGTGAACTTTAACTCCTGACTTTAAAACTTCATAAATTGCACTTGACCAAAAATCTTACAAACAAAGGTTTTGAAAATTATATTCAAGTCAGCTGGCATGAAATGTTTTCGTAACAAATTTTAGAAAATTCAAACTGAATTCGAGAAGTCGACTTTCGGCATGACGCTGTACAGAAAGTTGCGTGGCCGGGGATTACCGCAGGCAGTGATTGGTAACAAAGATTTAGAAGAGAAGAAAACGTGAGTATATTAGTGAGAAATTGGAAAGAGAAAGACGGCAACCGACATTTTAGAACGTGTTTGGACTATCTACTTCTAAGCAAAGTTTTGCAACCATCTCCGCCAAGAAGTGGTGAAAGGGACAACAGCGCCACTAATCATTCCATTTTGTAATTGTAAAGTTTCAATGCATCGAAAATTATGTCTAAAGCGATTACCGACTTGATTTCACCTTTTTTTTCTTGTTTTGTTCTTTCCGTTTATTCGCAACTCGATGCGTGGAAGATACGCATTATCAAAACATCTTGTCTTTTAGAGTAATGCGAACTTTAAGGTACGCAGTCTCATTTCTGTCTCAATTCCTAATTCTTGTCCGACGGTCTTTCCTGACAACAATGCGCGATCCCTTACTGTTGAAAGTAAAGTTCATTCAAGTCATCGTAAGTTTATTTACTTCGATTCTCAAACAAAAAAAATGAATGGACGCGGACGCTAATAATCCAATTTCAAGCAGCAAAAGCTTCTTGGAACATCGTGGAGAAGTGAGGCTGTGTGTGTGTGTGTGTGTGTGTGTGAGAGAGAGAGAGAGAGAGAGAAAGGTAGATTTGAATAATAGTTGTGTCGTTTGCCTATTTCTTGCAAATGAATTTAAAATTAAATGGAACAGTCTTTTAAATCTTGAAAAACTTGAGGTTACTGCATTGGTCATAGGAATGGTAAATTTTCAAACACAAATAACTGGTCAAACTATAATGAATTTGGAAGGTATACTGTATAACACCGTGCGCGATATGAACTTCATTTTCCTCATTCCCTCCATCAGCGTGAGTTTTTCACTTCTGCCAAATTTATTTTCTCAATATTTATTATTGCTGTTACTGTTTCTGAAACAGTGTTCCTGAATCACCTTCGACATTCACACTACGTCCGTTCGACTCGTTTGTCAGCTTTAAATTTCGAGGATACAGATTTTCCTGACACAAAAACGGATTGAAATTATATTTCAGGTGATAACATCGGAATTGCCGATATTTTTACGTGAACACTGCTGTTCAAGAATATATAGTGCTCAGGCTTATTATTTGGCAAAATCAGTTGCTGAAGTTATATTTTTTTGATTTCCAATTATTTTTAAAAAAATACCAACTTAAAACAATTGAAGTTAGAAGAGATGAATTTCTAATAATTGCAGCTTCCGGAATATACCATACTTCCACTGTGCTATGCAGTCATTGTGTATTTCATGAGTGGTAAGTAAAAGTTTTCGTATGAACTAGAAACATTCCTCTATCCAGTATTTACATATGGTGAAGGAAAAGATTGTCTTGTTGATATCCATACAGTGAAAGGTCATTCGCCAGATTTACAGTGACCTGCCCAACTTCATTTCAAGACAAATTTTCATTTGTTTTAATTTACAGGACTTTATTTAGCTGTGAAGGCGTTTGTCATCTATTGCACAATAACTGTTGTATTGACAAATTTAGCAGTTTCAATCGGTGAGTCGTCTCAATGATTTTTCTTGAGGTTGAATTTTGGCTCCAGGAGAAATACCAGTAACATTTCGCAATTAGAAATAAAGTTTTGATTAGATATCTTGTTCACTACGATTCCTTGTCTCCACGAGGACATGCTCATAGAAATGCCAGTAATCAAATGAGTTCCTAAGTGTTCTAAGTTTTGGAATTCGGAACTTTAAATAGAATTCTTCTACCATTGCCGCAGCAGGAGAAGCCAATTGCAAATCCATTCTGTCACTGTCATGTCAAATTTTCAGCGTACGCCGGTGCTTGTATTTTTGGAGAAGACAGCCTGGCCCTCACCTATATGCCTTGTTTTATCTTACCAAATTTGGTCTTTGGCGGCTTTTATATCAGTTTCCACTCCATTCCTATTTATTATCAGTTCATATCATACATATCCTGGTTTCGATTTGGTTTTGAAGCATTTCAAATAAATCAGTGGCTCAATTACAGAACGATACCCGGTAAACTGTTACCTGGAGATTTCGAAGTACACATTCCTCTTTACATCTTATCAGATCTATGACAATATTTTCAACATGCCAATTTCATGTGTCATGAAACTGACAGTTTTCCTTCCTCACCGATTAATTTAAATATGGACTGAAATTGCAAGAGCAGAATTATTTGGACTCATCCTTTCGTTAAATAAAGGTTGCTGATGTTTTATGACCAATGATATTCTTCTTCATCTGAAGAAGAGCTTTCTTCATGATCTCTTAATAAGTTGACAACTGAGACAATTTATATTTCCAATTATTAATTGCAATTTTACTCTGCAGTTTTGTTCAATTTATAATTCCGTCTTTCCAGGGTGTGAAGAAAGCGCAACTGAAGTAGCCAATTACTACTGTTCAGCATTTTCCGGAAAGGGTGTACTGGAACGTCGTGGAATGGGCACTTCGCAGATCGTTATTCTTATTAATTTAACCGTTCTAATTATACTGTTAATTGTCTTTCGGGTTATTGGCTTCATAGCATTACTTCTAAGAGTTCGATTAACTAAATAATTCAGTAATTTATTTACCTCACATACATGAAATGTTGGAGATATTTCGAATTAACAATTTTAAGAGAAAGTTTCTATAACATAATAGAACTGTCTTCGCTTGGACAGGGATAGCTTGTGCCAAAGTAGCCAGAGCTGCAGAAAACCTTTCCGGTCTCTTCATCAATAACCGTTTATGAAGGCCTGATATGTTCTTTCTCAGTTATTATTATATTTGCTACCTTTGTTGTATGTGGTCTGTGGCAAAGTGACGATAATAATGATAGAAGTCAGTGATCAATGAGCAATCCGGCAAAAACTTTAGCTAAATTCAAGCAGTAGAAGCATGCAGTATTAATTTATGTAAAATGCGGTGTGGCATGAAGAAAAATGATTTGTCATGTAAAATATGAATATTCAGTTATTAATATTAGATAAATAATCATTTGAGCCAAATATTTCATTCATCACTTTTTTAATAGTTGAGATTTGGTTGGTAGTGACATAAGGTTGGTGGTTTCACAGTAATATTTATAGAATTTACTCGTTTTTGAGATTAGCTACGTGCAGTGGAAGAGTGGCAGATGAGTAAAGCTCTTAGTTCTGTGATATTTCCAACCTGTCGATGAAAAGATATGTGATAAAAAGGTAACGTTAATAGTATGAAGGAGAGGACTTCAATTAAGGAATATCATGGTTGATAAAACGTTAGCAGACGAACAGTATTATCATGGTTTGTTACCACGTGAAGACATCAAAATGATGCTACGTAACAATGGGGAATTTATCGTTCGAACAACAGAACCAGTTGCCGGACAGCCTCGTGCCTTTGTCATATCTGTTATGGTATCGGAAGAAAAAGAGGAGCTTGGGGTATGGCTCTGCCTTTTTGCTAATTGTCAGTCTACTGCAGTCTCAAGGAATTGAAGAAGATTTAAAGATGCGGCGAAATCTCATGGCTTGCCTGTTTGCCAATAAAATCTCGTTGCGTTTCTTAAACTACGCTGTCGTACTTCTAAAGACCACTATCACTATTACATAACACGTTTTCACGAACGTCAAGAAGAAATGCAATTTTGCATAGGTTTTATTTTACACGTTTAAAACTCTGTGATAATTTGGTGCAACAATAATTAAGTAGTGATATTTGTGTATTTGATCAATGTCCCTTGCTGATTCTGTGTGCTTTCAATGAGTCCGCTTAGAAGACTTGATATGCTAAGGCTGAAGTTTAAAATTTAGATTAAACATTATGTGATACAACGCACTCCAAATGGCAAATACACAATCGAGAAATATGGCTTTGATAGCGTGCCCGAAATGATAAATTTTCATCTACATAAACATGAAAGTTTGGTAAAGAATGCCGAAGTATTCCTGACCACACCAATACTACGTCAGAATTGGGAGCTGCACCACGAGGATGTAGAACCAACGAAGAAATTAGGCGAAGGAGCTTTCGGTGAAGTACACCTTGGACGTCTACGACTTCGAAATGGTCGCAAAGTTGATGTCGCTATTAAATTGGTATTTTTGACATGAAATTTTAGGATCATTTCTAACAAAATTATGACTAATAATTGATGCGGAAGTCTGTTGCATTATCACGTTGATTTCAATCAGTACACTCTCTTAGGCGAAGCTAGAAGCACTTACCAAAGAACAAATCAAAGAAATCATGAAAGAAGCCCGGCTGCACAGAACATTTGATCATCCCAATGTATGCAAGTGTTATGGAGTAGCTGCTGGCCAGGAACCTCTAATGATCGTTATGGAATTGGTACAACGGATGAATCTCTTTCTATGGGTCTTGAAAAAGAGCTAAATCTACCTCTTTTCGGTGGATAAGAAGAAATTCTAAAGTTATTGGATGTTGCAGATGTTCGAGCCCCGAATCGATTTCACTGTTTTAGGCAAATAAAGGAGCACTGGATTCTTATTTACAAAAAAACCAGGTATCGGTGGAACAAAAGATGGATATGTGTTTGGGCGCTTCTTGGGGACTTGAATATCTTCATGCCAAGCCAGTTTTGCATCGTGATATCGCTGCACGAAACTGCCTCTTTGGTGATAATAAGGTAATTTATCAATTTCAACAGCGTGTGGAGCTTGAAGCAAGGCACATGCTTTCTAGTTGAAAGTTCCATGAAAATGAAGGAGGTACGGCGGATATCGATATTGTTGTTGTTTTGAGATGAAAATTTTCTGCAAATTCATGAAAAGTGATTCTCTCTTAGATTGTCTATCTGGAGAAATTTGCAAAAAGCGGTGCGTTACAGTTAGTAACTTTAGGTCAAAATAAGTGACTTTGGGTTAACACGTGAGGGAACAGTATACCAGATGGATCCAAGAAAACGGGTGCCGATCAGATGGCTTGCACCGGAAACGCTGCGTACAGCTATGTACACACAAAAAACGGATGTGTACAGCTATGGTATTATGTGTTGGGAGATTTTCGCAAATGGTCAAGAACCTTATCCTGGTTTTACTGTTGCCGAGGTCAACGTTCGGGTAGGTTTCCATGTAGTTGAATTCATAGCGATTAGGACAGCAAGATTTATTGATTGTGAATAATCAATAATGGTAGATCTAGAACAAACGTTGAACTACAGAGCTACAGAGGCCACTTTCTAAAGCACCGGATAAATGAAAGAAGTAAATGAAAAATCTAAAGCAGTTGTGAGTAACTAAGGTTTTAGGTTAAAGAAGGTTATCGAATGCCGCTGCCTGAATGTGTTCCGGCACAAATGCGTCGCGTTATAGAGGTTAAGTGTTGGTCAGATAATCCAAACGACCGATGGTCAATGGCAGAAATTGCCAAAAATCTTCAACGAATCACTGGCACTCCTCGTCCTAACCTAACTGCGGTTGGTTTAAAATGAGGTCAAATGTGAAGTCTGATTTCAATCCTCAGGAACGGCTACTGAAAGAGAGAATTATCGATTGGCTGCTTAGATAGGAAAATACCAATTGAACGTACTTTCGATGAAGTAAAGTGACAAAATCCCTTCGAAACTAATTTACAGAATTGCGATTTGTTCGGTGAGATTTGAGAATTCTGATTGATAAGATCTAAATGCAATTGCGCTATACATTTCTTTCTGTTGCCATTTTGTTTATTTTCTACTTTTTCACCTTTTTTATAAAAAACTTCCAACTGTTTCCGCTAACCAAGCGGTCAAAAATACCTTGTGAGTACCATAAGTAATACAAGAATGTAGTTGCAACGGTAGGGTCAGAAGTCCCAGAACGGTAGTAAAGATAATAACTTTGTTGGTGAAATTAATAGGGGTGATAATGATGAATAATAAGTGTGTGGTGACCATAATTCGACACATTGATAGTCCTCGACTGATTAGAAAACTGTTGTTCATCTTTTTTAGCAACAACAACCGGATGAATCGCAGCCGGAAGGAGGTGAGAAGAAGAAAAAAAGTATGATAAAACCGAAACCGAGGAAAAGTAAACATAAAGGTGCCAAACATTAATATTAAAGTATTTCGATATAAATATTTTAAATGATAAAATTCAGATGAGCCGTACGATTTTTAGCCATTGCAAATTGCTTGTTGTCCACCAACTTGCGATCAACAATGCATGATGTACTGCTACTTCACATTCAAATCATTCTCGTCTTGCGTGCCCAGTGAAGAGAAACGCACTTCTTTCCACTCCCTAGCCGGTACTGCCAGGGTTATGTGACTTTAAAACAGGAAATGTTGAAGTTTGAAATTTATCACTTCCTCAATTAGAACATCAATGATAATATCGGCTGCGGAGCAGTTTATGTTTTAGAAGAGAAAGGATTAGGCAAAAATCAAAGAGATGAAAAGGAGGGGATACTTGTAAATCAATCTTCACCATTATGATAATGACTATCATTATGCGCCTCAGACACAAAAGAATGAAATTTCCGTCGGAACTTGTTGTGTGTGACTATTATTTCCAAATGCTTTGCAACATTCACTGATCGATGAATAATCTGATAATGACAATATCTGAAATCCAAGCAAATGTTTAGGTTGAGGTGTCAACGAGTTCAGTTTTGTTTTTTTACTTTTTCACTAAATGACGCTGAAATTGCCACTTTTGACTGCCACTTTAACTTCACAGTCACTTAATTAATTAATACAAACATCGGCAACGAACCGAAAGATCAAAATTCTATTTACTATACTTACACTACCACAGTTTTTCGTTTTTTCTTCATTTTTTTGTAAAATAAATAGAAAAATTTGCTCATATTTCGTCTTTGTTCAAAGATTCTCATCCACAGCAATTATCTCTGATATTATCTGCTGCAATCTCGCCGACCTTCAAGTTCTCCTTTATCGCCACCCATGAAGAGCTTGTTTTCACTATAAAATGATGTGCTTTATAAACAGGTATTGCAGCAATGGTGCGATTTCTTGGACATGCAGTGATCAGGGGACTGGTCCGATATTTCGTCGATCGAACTATTCCAATAAACGTTTTCAACTTCCTGTGTTCCCGGCTTACTTACCTACCATCTTTGCCATTTTCACCATCTAAAGCAATGTGCATCAAATGTTGCAATCTGATGTTCAGCTAAATTCAGATACTGTAAACGGAAAAGAGGCGGGCAGGAATGGTCTGTTTTCAAAGTTCCTTTTCATTCACATTGATAATTTGATAATTCAATGCCATTTCTGTAAAACTCTACCTCCGTCAGCATCCTACTAGCCAGGTTGTGCTCTCAGCTCTTCTGGACACTGACAGCTTCTTGCTTAACGAAATGTTCAGGAATCTTAATTAGCCAAAATTCATTGTACATTGTTAATTTGCACGGGACGTAACAAAATGCGTATCAGCATGCTTTTAAAATAATTCCGCTCTTAATCCTAGTCAGAATGAAGTTAGCAGGATGTGATCATATCATTTCCCTTTCTCATGTTTCACTTCTCTCCCCACATAAAATAATCTCGAAGAACCAAACAGTACAGGCCTTGACAGCCCGTCAAATAAATCGAATTTAAATCCCACAAATGATCTTTAGTACGATGAAACTGTTGGAATACGATCGCAAGCTATGAGGAACATCGTCAGATTTTCATGTTCTGTTTAACAGAAAGGCATTATTTAGCTTTGCCGGTTCAATCATGTCATCCAACTGCCATTCACATCCTTCTGCGAACATTTACTTTCTGATCAGATTTGTTATATCAGCCAAGAATGAGAATGTTCAGCGGAAGAATCATCGATGAAAGGAAATTTGAATCAAGTATCACCTCTGCAGAGATCGACGCTTCGCACAATTGCGAATTTTGAAAACTGATGCCGAAAAGGTACTTTATAAAATTACAAAATAATTTGCCAATGAGAATGCTCTTAGCACTTCTGGAATATAAAATGTTACAGCGAGCACATCGTTTAGTTTGGTGAAGAAAATAAATGAATGAATAATTTTACAGACCTGATATAGTGCTAGATCACCATCTATTGTCTGTGGTAGAGTGTCCCACGAAACGGATACGCGGAGAGATGCGACATTCAAGCGCATTTTCTTCACCCATTCTCCCAATAACACGTTTATGAGGTACGTTTCCAATCGTCTCACACTTTTACAAATAATGGGTCGCTTTTAGGTGATCAGTGTGTCCTTCCTCTGTTTAGTTTATCTCTTCCCCGAAGAGTTGCAGCAACCACAATGACAACCACTCCTTCGCCGGTCACCTCCCATTTCTTTATTCTGTCGCAGAAGTATTTATTCCTTTTACTTTCGCCTCAACCTTTTACAAATGAATGTCATCAAAACTTCACGTCCTAATTGCTTCATACACTCTATTACATTATACTCCTTCACACCTTTTTCTTTTTTTAGTACTTTCTAATAAATTTGTTCTTCTCCACTTTCTCTACCATTTTGTCATACTGTCTTATAGGACCCATGATACGTCTGCTCATGCGTATTTCCATCATTTTACGTGTTTCATACTTATCATTCCTAAGCACCATCGACGAATAACTGTAAACTCTAGCCGTGAAGTTGATTATACTGATAAGGCTGATAGAATCAACGTTTACTATACTATATTTGCTGCCTGAACAGGTTTTTTTCAATTAAGAAGTGAATATTATAGCACGTCGCATTCTTCAGCAAAAAGGCCATGCCGACAAAGGTAAAAGCTTCGTCCTTCTGAATAAAGTAACTATGAAAGCAACAGCGGTAAAAAAAATCGTTAGTTGACATAACTGACATAATTCAGAAATCGCTAAATTGCTTCATTTGTCACGATTGATTTCTTATCGATCTCGGTGAAAGCACAACAGAAGCTATTAAGCCTTAATTCTGGTCAAAACCGAAACTAAATTTAAATATGGTTTTAAAGAGTAATGGGAATGGTCAATATGTAACAACCAGTACTGAGGTACTGGGGGGTTCATTAAGCAATTCTTTTCAATGGAAGCGATATAATAAGAGATATCTAAACTATGTGATATCATTAAAAATAAATTCTCTCTCGACATTTCGAAGGGTTTAAGCCTGAGGTCTGAGGGGAGGTGAATTATAGACCGTTTTCCTCAGCAATAAATATCCCATTTTAATTGCTTTAGCCAAAACAGCAAATTAGGCAGTTCATTAAGCAATTCTTTTCAATGGAAACGATATAATAAGAGGTACGAATGAGCACAATAACACAGAGCGAGCCAATAAATCTACAGTGTCTTTAACAAAAAAATAATTGAAATTAATTCTTCACAGAGTTAGACTTATGCGATGAAAAATATCTTAGCAAGTAATTAAACTTAATTTCGAAACACTTTTTCTTCCCCTCTTACTACTGGTGAGAAGCTCAGGTTACAGCTGAGGTAAATGTGACTTAGACGTGTTTTGGAAAGACGTCAGTCGTTGGAAGTGATTTACAGATCCAAATGAAATTTTTTGTTGCAGTTTGAAAACCTGTAATCCAACCTCTAATGGAGCTTTTTTTCTGATATGTACGGAGAGTTAATTAGAATTTCCAATTAGTTGTCGAATTGTCACCCTATTCGAGAAGCTAAACAAGCATTTTTCATCCATTCCAAACCTCTCTAAACGAACCGAAGATTTTCAGCTATAATTTCTTAATGGATTACAACAAAGAGGAAGTGTCAATCGCACTTGAAAATACGGAATTTAGCGCAAAACTGAATACTTTTTCGACAAAGATCAAATGCATAAAATTGCAATATTATTAGAAACTTAGCGCTAAATGTACATCCAACTACGGTAGCACTTCTGTTTGAATTTGAATATCCTTTAAAAAGTTTTAATCTGGACAGAATTAAATATGAAGGTCGAACATTCTTAATTAAAGCCAAAATTTAAATAGTAAACCATTTTTTCTGCAAATTACTTTGTGATTGTCAAGGTGACCAGGACATTGCAGAGGTCATGATGAAGCATTAAGGTCACATTAATTGTTAATTAGTTCTTCTCAAGGATTGCTTGGTCCCACAGAAGGCAATGATTCCTTATTAAGTGCCGTATGTTCGGTTAATTCAATGTGGTCGATTTTTGATATAATCTAAAAAAGGTTTCTTTTTACAAGAAATATTAAGAATTCACATCACGAGTTAAATATAGTATATTCAGCCGAATGACCTCCGAGACCCCGCGTGAGAATCTAATAAGAAGCTTTACCCTGGTGGTGAAATCGTAGTCCTCGGGCGGTTCGATGAATTCTCCATCTGAATAGAATTCCTTATCATGAATGCGGTTGAAGCAGTTCAGTCTCAAGACAAATCCTAAAAAAAGATGCTATAATTCCTGTAATGACGGTTTGAAATACGACAAGGAAAAATAACAGTAACAGTTCCGCCAATGGTCGAAACTTACCGGTAACAGCTCCGGCAACGATCGAAACCAGTAGGACGATGGCAAGCGCTGCAAGCTGATAACCAGCCTGCACAAATATCTCACGACCTTCATCGCTCTTGTCCATTGCTGGGAAGATGCTAGTTCCGTTGCTGCAATTACGCAAATTGCTGTTAAACATTTCATAAAAACATTCAATCATAACCGTTTCCACTTAAAGATCCACTCATATTAACGACTTTTTTTCCTTTGTTTATCACTCTCTTCCGATATTTCACCTCACACTAGCGACGAGACGTGTAAGCACAAACAGCAAGACAAGAATAAGGAAATAACCCAGTTCCGTAGCGAGTTGGTTCATAGACAGCCGTAAAAATGAAACCGAGAATACCTGCCAAAATGCCTGAAATGGATTCCCTTGCTATTTAACTTCTTCAAAACGTTTGGTTATATCACCTCATTTCATATTTATAATGTCCTTAAAAAGTTGGAGAAGCTTAATCAAATTCAGCTGTTACCAGGCAATCCGTGGATTGATCCAACACCACGTGTGTCATGAAGTTTGAAAACTCGAGCACAAAATGGCTAAAATCACATCAGATGTAGGATAAAATCATCTTCTTATGGAATTCAAAGACATGAAATAATCTAACGAACAATCCTAAATGCGATATTTTAATCAGATTCAGAAGCAAACCCTGATATAATTGTTTCCGAGAACCGAGACTAAAGCTCCCAAACAACCAATCAGAAGAGCATAAAATGGATCCAAAATGATGTTTGCAACAGTACCAATAGCAACGCCACCAGCGAGAACGGAGTTTGATAGATGCGTCATCGAGAAGCGGTACTAGAACATTTTGTAGTTCAAATATGAGTATGCAAAATAGCACCAGGCTAACTGGAAATATTAAGGGGAAAAAGCAAGTTTGACTATTCCATTAAACAAACCTTATGCTCGCGATCAAGGAGTTGACTGATCAAAAAAGTGAAGACGGTGGAGGAACAAAGCGCCAAATAAGTGTTCAGGATAGCGCGGTGTCGAGAATCCTCAGGAATTGCTAGAGCCGAATTGAACGATGGAAAAAATGCCCATAGAAATAAGGTACCTGAAGAGAAAAAAGAATCTGTAGAAAAAAAACCTTAAAAGCTCGTTTCAGTTTATCTTGCTTAATTTCATTCCGCCACTTCAGAACAAACACAAAAACAAACCAATCATTGCAAAGATGCTGGAGTTATAGCTGGTCCCCTCATGCTGATGCGCAATCATTTCTTTCCTGTTGATCACTTTTGCTACACCTAAGCCGAAATATGCCCCAAAGCAATGGATCACCATGGAACGGCCAATGTCGATCACCTATTTATTCGGTTTTTACTTTCTGGCAAAGCAGTATATCAGTTCGAAGAAATCCTAAGCAACTCTGCACGAAGCCATCCATCATGTTTTGTTCATCTAATTTGATAAAATAGAACCTTAAGGTAACGCAAGATGAGATGTTCAACAGCAATTGCCACTGGTACTTCGATAGCGGACATCACCATATACTGCACAGGGGTAAGCTTCCCCAAGACAGCACCCATCGTGATGAGAACAGTAATAGCAGCAAAATCGGCAGTAATCAAGCTAAATTTGATTTTCTATTTTTCATTACGACTTGTTAAAAGTTGCAGATTTCAGCAATGTTGGAAGACTGAGCGAACTAATTTAATAAATTAAATTATGCACTCACTCAATGATAGAGATAGCGAAACGTCCAACATTTGCGAACTCAGTGGAGAAGAAACCGCGCACAATAAGTGCCCATTGAATAGCATGAGAGGTCAGCAGAAGGTTGATTGAAAGAGCAGCCAAACCGTACCGCCGTAAGAAAACCATTATAAATCCCATGCCGACCAGTGTCATCAGATGGACATCTTGGAATACTGAAACATTTCAAGTTTCTTAAAGACTGCAACTCTCAGTCAAACTTTTTACGATTTCCATCTCTTCAAATCCAAGAGAAAAAGGAACGAACAGGGATAATTGGTGTTAACGAAGGTCGTGCTGGTACTGCCTCCAGGCATTGCATTACTCGAATATTGTCCAAACACGGCGAAAAGAATTAGAAATAGGACCTGCAAATTTTAACTCGTTTCTCAGTTAGTTTTTACAGTGATGTGAATTGTGCAAGATTTAAAGAAAATAGAAAATTCACTCCCGAAACTACTACTTTTTTTGGCAGCATTCTTTCTTTCCCAGCATCTTCAAGTCCCTAACTTACAGATCTCCTTGGCAGATTCCCTCGACCAGAAGCGTAATTTGCGCAGTTAACGGATATTGGATGACTGGTTCAGTTTTTAATGCTGAGGCATTTCTAGTTTTATAATAAATCCATCTTCCTATATCTTCACACCCAATTCAGATCTGTTTTATAGCTTGTACAGTAGGTCGTATGACCTAATGCATGACCTTTTCCTGTGTCTAGAACTAAATTTACACTTATCCTTTTGTATCTCTGCTTGAACCAACCTCTGTTGTGCTTACTGTAGCGCTTTGGGTTTTGCGGTGGAAGGTGAGCATGTAAAGGAATTTACAACGGCAATTGTTGGAAATTAAATTTTCACATGTTACAGTAATGAGAAATTTTAGAAGACATGGAACGATGACTTCTGGTACTGTGAAAAGTCGTTTAAAAAAATTAAGTGGACATTGGAGAGTATAGGAGAGTTTCTATCGCAAAATTCGAACCCTTTCTGTTTACCATACAGCAGTAGGTTAAAGGTGGTCCTTGCTAGGCAATCCCTCACAGGCACAACCTCTCTCGTGATAAGTGGGTAAATAATAAACGGAAACATTCTATAAAAATTTGCCGTAGAGTTTCAGTGGATCATTAATAATATTCAGTTTATTCATCCGAATTTTGAATATCCACTTCTCCTTTTTCGGGAAATCTTAACAACTCTTTTCGCAAAATAAAGTAATTCGATTCAGATTCCACTAATACGAGAAATTGTATGAATTTCAAAATGACCAGATGTCCGAAAAGATATTCCGGAACTTTTTGATCAATTCACTTCTTACTGGGAAGCGATCGTATTGCAAAACACACTGGAACAGTGCAATAACGTCAGAGAGGATGAGTGGGCGATATATTTCGTGAACTCAATAGATGAGAGATTCGTTCACTGTTTTTTTGAACGTTCGTTTTTCAAAGCTTCAGACAATGAACTTTAAAAATAGACGTCAGGAAGCAGAAAAAATTTCTTCAATCCTTCAAAATTCATTCCGCATTGTGCAGATAAGAAAGGAAAAAGGATGAAATAAATTAATGAAAACAACAAATCAACCACATTCTCGTAGTGATAAGTCGGTAACTGTTTTGCTAGAGGTTTATACACAAATGAGGTTGAAACAGTGATAAGACGACATATAAGCAATGTGCTTGCTCATCGATTAATTCAAATGTAAGCAGCAACTGCAAATCAGAATCCTTTCGATCTGAGTCATTTCTGGTAGTTACAAACAAAGCTTGTTATTTCAAGCTAAATCTTTTCTGCATCAGTCCTCTGCTGGCTGGACTTTACAATTTCGATTAAGCATAATCCACTAGGACTGACCACAACAAATACTAAAGCACCAATGTATGAGTGACGTTTGGAAAAACTGAATAGAAAGTGGATAGGCTCATAATTTCCTCACACGGAAAAAAAACGCAGAAACAGCGTGGTTCAAGTTATAAACATGAAATTTCAAGTAGTCCACTCGTTGAAATCTTTGCTACTTACAATATATGACGAAATTTAAACCAAGAAAGAAAAAACTTTCAACTGGCATACCTGGAAAAAGATCGCAAAAATAGTAAATTGCTTTCGATGAAACATCGACACCATTTCCGACCGACTGCAATTAAAATACGAATTTTTTTGTTCTTTTGAAATAACTTTTCTATCATCACCAACAGCAACTTCTCGTGGCGTGAAATATAATGTATGAAGACAAATGGCATAAGTGAACAAAAATTTAACGAGAAAGACTTCTGGAAGTGGTAGAGGTACCTTTCATCAAATGATGATATCAGAGAGGATGAGAAGCTGAGAAAGAAGATAACCTGTTAATCACCACTTTCAGTAGAAGAAAACGAAAGAATATGACAATGAAAATACCACCCCCCAATTCAATTCAGTGTGGATGCTGAAATTTCTGAAAAGGTTACTGAATAAATCGTATCTATCCTCCACTATCACCTGTGGAAAGAGTGAGTGTTTGGATACCGTAAAAATATTAAAAGTGATTTCTGGAGCTTGACGAACTGGAATTTTAGAATACATATGAATGAGACCATGGAGGTGTAAATGATTGGTAGATCTTAGTGCTATCATTAATAACTATGATTACTGTTAATTGCTAAAATGATGGGAGTGAAATTATCAGAGAGTAAATTTTGAAATTATAAATTGGGGCGCTTTTTATCAGCCGAGCACATAAAGCTTGGTTTTAGAAAAATCAATAAAATTGATACGGAACGAGACCATCGATCTGATCATACGATATTCAGTCAGAATGATCACGCCGGAAGTTATGACCTTTTAGATGATATAAAGCAGTATCTTCGAGTGTCTGTTTCAAACAGCGATTGCCCGGTGAAACCATATGGAAGATGAAAATACCTCAGACTTTACAGTACCTCGATTTCTACTTTGTTTATTATAAATTCATCTTTTTGCACAGGCACCCACTTACCAATTCCTTCAAAGTTACGCAAATTTGAGTGAGGAGGATATAAACTGTCGGCTAAAACTTTTCATGATGAAATTTATTAATCGACAGTTCGTAATCGTTGACTATTGAATTGTTTCATTAATACTTAAATTACTACTTTCCCTTCGGTAATTCGACAAGTTAATAGTAATGTGGAACTTGCGATGAACAGATAATCAAAAAGAACTGATTCAAATTTTTAAACTGTATCTGCCTGTGAACATACCGCAAATTTTAAATACTCACTATATCTTTATGGGTCAGCAGGGCTTATACCTTTAAACTGGCTTGCAGCACAATAATATGTGAAAATCCTGCAGTAACAGTTTGAAACGGTCCTCAACTTTGAGGAAATAGACAGGCAAAAGATACGAGGAGAATTCATTTTAACTATTTATGGGAACTTATTTGCGCCCTTTCCAGGCTGAAATATAGCTGATAAAACATCCAATTATGAATTTAAATTCAATTACCTTTTATTTTTATGATGCTGCATCTTACTATTGCTACTGTCATTGAGATTTGCCATGGGAGTGAGTGCTAGCGGGAAATGCTGCTGATGGTGGGACGATGATGATGAGATAATTAAATGATAAGTGCCTGAGAATGTTTCAAATGCAACCGAACTGATCGACCCAACAGCAGCGTGTCACTTCACAGCATTGCATAACAGAATCACATATACATATATATATGCATATGTATACATAAAACAAGAAATTGTCAACTACTTTGCGATCTCAACGGTAGTAATAAACATTGCACAACGGCTACGGCATTCCATCAATGCCCTCTTTCAAGAAGGAGACGTTACCTCTGAGAATTTCTGACGTAAACAGGTAAAAACATAAATAATACACCCACCCACTTTATATATATATATACACAGATTTTCTGATATAGCGGGAAAATAAAAGTTTTAAAAGGTAAACGAAAGCAAACAGGAAATTTCATGTAACACTTTGCAGCAGTGGGAAGTGATGAATTAATTAAATGGGAATTTAGTCAGAATTAAAAGGGACTGGGGAACTGTCTCCCGGCAATCCAGACTCGGTTGACACGGAACGGAAGAGAAAGGAATGAAAAAGTGAAAGTGAAATAGAACCACCGCACCGATTGGACGCGACGAAATGGATTAGCATCGCTGACGAACACTGGTCACTAGCCAGTGAGAAGCAGGAGGACCATGTTGATTGATGTTGCAGTGGTCACTTATCCTCCTCCTTCCTTTCTGTACAGCAACCGGAGGTCCGGAGGTCACTCTGTCCTCCGTCCATCTCCCCTCTTCCATCTTTCCCTGTCCCTCGCTGCCTTTGTAAGCCGACATTGTGATGCGTATGCATCTATGTCCACTGCTGCCATGGTTGAATTTGTGACCGATATCTATCTATCCTATGGCATTCCCTATACCGTTCCGGTATTGCCTGCTGTTGCTGCTGCTGCTGCTGCTGCTTTCATTGTTCGTCTGAAACGGTAAGCCTATTCCCGGTTTCTTGTCGGCTCCACCAATGTAGACCCGACCCACTTTAGGAAGCAAATATCGAGTGGATAAAGGGAAAAGGTATGACCCTTGCGGGCAGTTAATCGATAAGTAGGTGGGGCTAGAAGCCAGGATGGACCAGCACTGCTTAGCGACTCAACCAACTATCAGCTGGCAAACAACGATCCTTCTCACTCCAATTTCAAAGAAAATTCGTTACTGGGCAGTAATTGCTAAGTCGCATGATTTCTCTCAGGGACCGTATCATTCATAATTTATAGAAATCAAGCTCTTCAGATAGACGGAAGTGTCGTCAGCAGCATATTCACTCGCACTTTATGTTTCATTCCCCCTTGTAAATCAATTAACATTGTTGACAAGGTGACGACACTTAACTACCTGCCACAGTAGACCACTGAAACCGTCTTAAGAAACGAATTGTTGCAAACGAACGGGATCGGTATGTGTGATAGCCGAAAAGACGATGTAGCATTGGTTGCTGAAAGGGAACTGGTTTCCGAAGCTAATGATGTCGTCAGTGCACTGTTGTTGGATCAGGAAAGCCCACTGTTAAATTTTTCTTTTTCACCCCATCGTTTTCCACTTCCCTACTGTTTCACTAAGGGTGAGGGTAGAACAGACTGCACCGTTGATTTCCTATGCGTCACTCGGTATGACACTTTTAGTGGCTTTCAACTTATAGTTCTGCTTTCCAGAAGGGTTTTCACACGTGCAATTGTAATAATTTTTGCGATGACTTATGCGCTTGCAAACTACCAATTCTCAATAGTTCATCGTCGGGGTGGTATGATATGAATGTTAATAGCACTTTCTCCTTCACAGAAATTATCCTTAGTGGTTTGAGTGCAGCAGACGCAGTTGGCATCAGAATGTTCCATCAGGTGATGTCAACGAGCAGGAGAGTCTTCAATTCAAAAGGGTTGGACGAAAGATGCACTGCGACTTCAATTCTGCAATATTTAGTGGCATTGAGGTCGTTTATTCGTCTTGCAAGGAAGGATCATCACTTCATCGTTAAAAGTCCTTTCAACAATTATAAGTGTCGATGAACGGTACAGTAAATATACATTTTAATTTACGGATGTTAAAGAAATGTAAATTGTGTTATCTGCAAAAGCAGATGAGTGGGAGCAGACATGCGCTCGATGATGACGTTGGATGATAATGACGTTGGCTGGCACATGGCCTTCGATAAATACCGCTAATTATGTTCGGGACATGTGTCCACGTATTTCTGCGGAAATGTATTCGCTCCCACTGCTCACTGTTCATTTCACCTGGAGACCTTCATTCCTCGCATTGCATGGGAGAGTGCAGAATAAATCTCCTCAATATTCCGGAGAAGTTGACCTTTCGAAAGGTTTAATTCCTTTGGATTAATCTCATAATGTAAAACAGTATTTCCTGAATGTCTCGGAAAAGATTTGCTTACAAGACTAAATGAAAAAAGGATTCGGGACGCGAAATTGCGCTCGTTCATCGTAGCTTTGAACCAAAACTCCTTTTGGTGGTGAAGATAAATGCAACTTATATAATGAGCTTTTGGTTTAAACTTATTTGACATTTGCTCAAACGAGTTTAGACCAAAAGATTGCAATTTAATTTAACCTTCAAATAAATCGGTAAAAGGCGTTTATTAGGTTCTGCTGCACAATAATCTTACAAACATATATTAAATTGACTTAAACATTGAGTTTTGAAATGTATACAGTTTTGATGGCGGTAGGAACAAATAAGATGTCTAGCAAAATTAATTCTAACTTCATGTAATTGAACCATTTTTGAGTCACCAATTTGTCATTTGCCGCTCCAAAATTCAATTTGCTAAATGACCAGTTGAGTGGTAGTCGTTCTCTTACTGCCTATTTAACCTCAATTTACCTACCGTATTACACTTTGCTTAATCCTTACTTTCGAAGTGAAAGTGGCTTCAACAATTTTTCCTTTTTGCTGCTAATAATTCACATTTGTTTACTCTCCGCAAATATCTAAGGGATCTTTGTCAGTTCAGATTTCATCCCACCGAGCAATCAACCGATTGGTCGCTGACAGTCACCGAATCACCAACTGCTAATGAGATTAGCATAAACTTCTACCTGCTTTCTATGCTGATTTCAATTACTTCAATTCATTTTGTTCACCAAGCTAAGTTGTCGTATGCAATTGTCAGTCACGGTGTGGTTTTAAATTAGGTAAAGTTGCCAGTGCTTCCACGCAGTTAATAATTAATCAATCTTTAAGTGGCAGTGAAAGAAAGGAAATAAGAAAAGAAACAATGTATTTATGGAAGATTTTCTGGATAACAATAGCGATAACACCACTTATTCCTTAAAAGGAGTGAACGGAGAAGCACTAAGTCTAATACTGTTCGCAGTGGTATTATTACTAACGGAAGAAATGTTTTAACACTTTTTATATTATTATTGCCTACTGAAATGAAATTATCCGTGCAACGATCTGTCCGTTCGTTTAATGTCAAACTCCGAAAAGATGGTCATCACTTACTTAAGTGGGATTTTCCAGTGTTAGATGGGAATCCATGCTTTCAGCTTAAGAACGTTTGCTGTTTCTACCCAATAAAAGGCAACAACTCTTCTCTTTTTAAAATCTTCAACGCAATCGTTCGGCACAATCCTTCTGTGCTTTACATATATGCGAGATAAAACTTGCAATTCTAAATGGATAAACTAGTCAATTCAAAGTTCAACTGACTGGAAGGAATGCATACTGAAGTATCTTTAGAGATTTCTAGTAAGATCTGATTTTCGTAAAATTGAATTTGGACAAAGTTAGTTAAATGAAATATGGTTTTACAATAGAAAAGGAGTGAAGCAGTGTATTTATGTGTGGGAAAAGTTTAGATTCAGTAGCGAGCGTCCTTAGTTTCAGTCAGCGTGCTGTATGGTTTTGCGAAAAGGCGAGTTCCTGGATTATCCGAACAGTTTATGTTGCTGAAGATCTGTCTGCATGGATAATTACTTTGTTGAAGAAGAAACCGTTAACCGAAGTGGATAAACAATATCAGCTTGTGTTACAACGATGTACGATAATGAGGTCGCAATTTAGGAAGCATGAAGTGGATTGGGAAGGCGAGTGATTGTTGAGCTTGTATATATATGTGTGGGAGTGGCTTATTTAACAGTCCATAATTTTTAGAGTTCGTTACAAGGAAGTGAAAGGTCAGGAGGAGTTTGAGAATTGACGCTTAAGACGGCATCTTGAAACGAGAGTGCATGTAATAAAGCGTAATCACATCAAAGATCAGTTGTAATAAGCATAGTTATGTTAGCGGTGATGAAGTTACAAAGGGGTTAATTGCCATTGTACGATATCTGAATTGAAAGAGCTATGTAGTTGTAAACCAATCCTTTTGCTAATGAAGTGATGAGTGATTTACAGATATCCCTAATTTGTGTTAACCTTTTTTTTAAGATTTTTGACATAGCTTTTATGCAATATTTATAAAAATATTTGAACAGTGAGTGGAGCTGGATGAATGAAGTGATGTATGAGAAAATAAGTTGTACCTCTTTTGCTAATAACAGGTGTAACTCTCTATACATCACCAGAAGTGACTAATTGGTAATACTTTCACCTCAGCCAGGCCTATCTCCATACAATCCTAAAACACTTCTAATGTGCTTTCCTTCTTCGTAAGAGCAAGAATAAATAAAACATAGTCCTTTGCAACTTTAATTCAGAAATTTTTGCAAATCTTTTACCAAGAAATGATGTATTCCATGTATTTGATGCAAATGCAAGGGAATCCTTTACTTATTACTAATATGGATAAATCAGCGGTGATTGTTTTATCATATGCTTATCACTGTAATCAGAAATCAATGCCGCATTGTCGTGTTATGTTCATCGTTTGATATTGTTGATAAAGGACAGTTGAGGGGGCGAAGCGATGCAAGAATGAAAAAACAATGTAAAGCAGACCAATACCGAGAAGATCGCCAACAGAAGTCAACACTGGTACCGAACTATTATCTGGATCCATCCGGAACCACCACAACCCGTAAACCGCTATTTGGCATAAATAAAACAACAGTAAACCCTAAAAATTTTTTAACTAAAACCCACCACACAATTTATTTAACCAAATCATTTCTAAATAATTACACCGTCAAACCTGTTGAAGAGAATTAAAATCAATTATCACTACTTACGATCAGTTAAATCAATTAATCTTCTATAGATGACCGACTAATCTACTGAATGAATAAGTTGAAGTTCATTACTTGCACAAAAGCGGCTATAACATATGCTCCGACGAAGATCCAACTGAAGTTAACATTTTTCGATGTGAAAATAACTATTATCAGGAAGAAGAAATTGTATGGGATTGCCGTTATTAATAGCAGAAATGCCACTTTTGAGTCCAAATCTGAAAACGACAGGATGATCAATGATCGCTGTAAATCATATTTGTTATTATTGTCGGTAAGAAGCAGTTGTCAGACTTTTGCATTCGCCATCCAGTACGCTCCGCTCCGCTCCGGTAACAACTTATTGCTTTTGTTGCTGAAGCGAAGAGACAGATTGTGAGAAGTTTGAAGAGCATAGTGGCTAGTGATCGGATCTTAGCACTGCTCTCGACGAGATCTTACAGCTGCACAAGAGGTTGTGCTGTTGTAAGAAATGTCAACGCTGTTTCGAACCTCAAGCGGTGAACAAAAGTTTCATAGACCGACTGATAACCAAGAAATTCTTTGGCAATATCATCTCTCACACCAAGCAGCAACATATAATTTAATCTGATGTTTGACGAAGAACGAATTTTATAGGACAGCTACTGCATAATGGATGACTGTAGAGGAATATGATGACCTCTGAAGAACAATACTGTCTGGAATTTCCTAAATCACGGCTTAGCAAATCATGAACTGCACCAGGACTGCACCCCTCCTCTCTCCTCCCCTGTTAAATCATTGGGTTTTAAGATGTATGTTAGCGATGCTTCAAAAAATGAGAACATGAATGATTGAGGTTACCGACGTTCATCTCCTTTCTCATATTCTCTAACCTTTTTCCGTGGATTTGAAATATTTTTCAAGAATCTGTTAAACTGGATCACTTTGTCCAACTGTCCCAGTCAAGTTATAATACTTTTTACAGTAGTCCAATATTTTAAGGCAGAAAAGGAAAGGCACATATTTTAAAGTAAAGCAAATTCGGCAGCTTCTATTTACAGAGAATTACTTTTTAACATCCGTACGGAATAAATTGCCGTGAGATGGGAGAAATTTTCTCTTTCCTATTAATATCTTTGGTATTTACCAAAGTTTGGGTCATTTCTCAAGTTGCTGTAGACTTACAACGTAAACAGAAGAAACGTAGTGGATTTAAGAAAGTCCATATAGTTGTGCCAGCAGGAAATCTACCGAGGGAATATTTTGAGAGGTGCAATGACGTCGCAAGACGACTTGATTGTACACTTACTCGATTACCAGCGAGTCCTATAAACTGAGTAAATTTTAGAAAAAAAAGGTACAAAGTTAACCTTGTTATGGATAGTTGACTCTTATCTCTTTGACCGTTTGAACAGTGAAGGAAAAAAGGTGACTATATGATTTTTAAAGGACTTAGAAATCCACCTGCGATGAGCGGATGAAGAGCAGCGATGCCAGGAAAAACAAAAATAGCTGACTGAAGCAATAAGCCACTACAGCTGAAATCTGAAAAAGTATGAACTACTGATATCTTCAGAACTAGAGGAATGCTTGATAAGTCAACGAAGCTTATGCTAATGCAAAAATTTTGCTCAACTTTAAACCGATTGTATTTAAAGTAGGAACAAGTAAATCTTTCGTAAGATAAGAAAATTTGTGAAGCCTTAGAGATGCTGAAATATCTCATTTGTCTTTCGGCATCGTTACAGCAATCATCATATATGTATTATTATCTGTGTTTGTACAACACCGACCATCCGACAACGATGGCTGCTGTGATAGCAAATAAACTATCCCTCAGAATAGGCCTAGCACGTGGTTCTTTGACAACATAGTAAGTGAGAAATGGTGTTATGCAAAGTAAAAATATCACCGCTCCAGTGCTGAAGATGTATAATTTGCGAAGGTAAATGTAAACCATTAGCATGCCTATGGCAATCTGAAACATCTCGTTGTCTATTTTATGAAGCATTGTTAGATAGTGCAGTAGTCAGCCAGAAAGTGAAACGATCATAGGAGATAAAGTTCATTAATTCTGTTTTCTTTAGTAACTATCTACTATCAATATTCATTAAGCGACGCACTATTGACTTTAGAAATTCCAACTCTTAAGAAGGAATTTCAAAAGAAGTTATTCGATCATAAAATCTAGAAACTTTGAAGAACGTATTTTAGGAAGGTCGCTTAACTGTTCTTGCTTTACATGAGGAAGAGATACAGAAAAAAAACTTACCAGCATGATTAATGTGATAAAGTCACTGAAGGTTGCCGTAAGTGGCGCGGCAATGTTGTCGGGATCGACGCCACATCGACGACAAGAAACAACAATAACTATCATTGCAAAGCCAATAACAAAAGAGGACAAGGATGCTGTATAAATACCGCTTGAAATCATCACAGTTGCATGCGACTGCTTGAACTGCAAAGCCGAATTAGTGAAGTGATCCACGAGACTAACTACTCAACGCGGAATGCTTTCACAAACTACTCAAAAGAGTGCACGTTTGCACGTTGTTCTTTCAGGGCAGAGTAATTGCAAAAAAATATGCCAGCTAGCTGATTCTGATAAATTATCCCTGGGATTTTATTCAGCACGTATTTTCCAGGCTTTCCTTATCTTGGAAATTTCCTGCGCTCATCTGTGCTATTGCTAAATATAATTAACTGCAGCAGTGCAAATTAATCCAAACAATTCACGGCGATTCATATTAGGCGACTAACGAACATCGCAATTAATTAAACTAATTGCACTGCTCAATAAAGCGGCAAGAAATGATAAAACGATTGCTTGCAACTGAATAAGGCATAAATTAAATCGCGCAATAAAAAAAATTTCGTTCGCTTTATCCGTTTGACCTGCGTTGCTCTAAAATTTCATTAATCTTATTTTTCTAGTTTGAGATGAAATTTTAAGGAAGCAATTCAAATGTCCAAATGTCTCCTACTTTGCTTTGTTATCGCAAAAGAGTTATTTTCATCACGGAGTGTGAATGCTCTCATCACAGATATCTGTAATTGGCCCGGTCTTGTTGAAAAGTATGTAACGAACCAGAGTGCAGAATCGCGATGCATATGTCACTTCAAGGTTGCCTTTCAAGCCAAGTAAAGCTGGCACAAGAATGAAGGCCTCGGGTACATGCAAGAAAAACCACCAGTATTGCGCTTGTTCAAAAAGCAGCCCAGTACAAATTTGTCCCAGTCCAGCAACAAAGAACGGGAATAATGTCTGCAACTTCTTTACAGATTGCAAGTACTCGACCGCAAGCATTTCTACAAGTTTCTTTAATTGAAAGTAGTATGTTCTGGCTTCTTCTGCAAGTGCACTACTCAATATGAAATGATAGATATCAAAAGAATCAGTCGTCCTTTTTATTACAAAAATAAGGTAACATACTTGTCTTAAAACGTTCACCAATACCGCCTTCTCTCCTCCTTCACCTAAAGCAAATCAAGCACATTTTAAGCTTCTTAAATGCTTAATTTTTTATTTCACTGATACTGCAATTACAGAAACAATTCCATTCTTACACTATCAATAAACCGGTACCATGTTAGACAATACCTTCAGTGACTTCCTGAGAAGGATCTGATGCAGAAATTATTGACTCAGAATGTACTAATTCTGATTGCCGTATTTCTGCCATTGGAGTTTCACTGAAATTTAAATCGACCTGAGCAGCAAAATTTAAACGACACTCTCATTAGCAGCTTGTTTGCATAAATGCATAAACAAATTACTCCAAAACAAAAGAAGCCACTACAGAGAGTCGTACACAACAAATCAACCGGTCGGTCACTGTGGCAAGTGGAAAAATGAATTAACGAATTATCTGACAGCTGCAGTCTTAATTTTTATACTGTGCCTGCCTGCCTGTGCTTCAAAAGATCCTAGCGAAATTTGACTGGAATCTTTTAGAAAACATGACGTCGAGGGGAAGTGAAGTAAATAGTCAGAGTGATTCAGAAGTGTAAGAATATTCCTTCCTGAATCATTTTCTAACTGTTCAATATTTTCGTTTTCCCCGCCAACCTCACTTCTTTCTTATCAAGGATTGTGCTAATTAGTATAAGTCACAAAAATCTAAAGGTACCTAAAAATATCGAAATTATGTACCTGCCCCACCACAGCTCAATCCTATTGAGAGACTTTGGTTGTATATAAAACAGAACATTTTGCGTAGTAAAATCTACGTAATAAAATTGTTTTACTTGAGAGCGCTTCATGCAAATTTATTGCCTCTCTTTCCCACTAAATAGCCTCTCAAACAACAGCGACGCGAAAAATAATTCTTGACATTTACGACCTTTGTGAAGCCTTTCATTTTTCCTGCCAAATTTTTTACTACTTCGATGTCGCTTTGAGGACAAATTATTAGAGTTCAGTCTGAGGGTAACAACTTGAGATTTGTGGTTCAAAAAAATCCTTGCAAATTATCTGACAACTTTTGGACTATAAGCCTTTACGGTACATTCCAGCTTCTTTCCGGGATATCTGTTCTTCAGGTTCTTAGCATCGCTATCCACTCATAACCATTATTCTTGGCACAATGGAAAGTATGCATAATGTAATTACGACAAATGACGTAAATCTTTCTTAACGAACAATTTAATTGTGTCTTTACTTCCCATACTTCGGTTGCTTTCGTGTGTTGGTAATTCCACACATTTCGCAGAGCAAATCTCAGAAATATATCATTTTAGGAGCGCAATTCTGGGAAGTTCGGAATTGTAGGAAGTGACGAACTTTTCGCTCAAGAAAAGTAATTTCTCCACTTTATAGATGCCAAGATATTTCCCCTCTGCTCACGCTCTTCTTAAATTGGCTAAAGGTGTAATGTCGACGGTTACGGTACTGGGGGGAAGATTACTTTTTTCACGGCGAAAGGATTCCTATCAGAAAATTTAATGCTCAACAATTGCTTGTGGTTCATTAGCAGATCATCTAAGCAGCAAAGGTAGTCGAAATTCCGAAATATCCCTATAAAAAACAAAATTTCAGTCGTAGCAGTGTTCCAGCCGTAATGCCTTTCCATAACTGTATTTAGAATAGACACGTCCGTTCTCGTGAACCATGAATAATGATTGCAAGCGTACCGGTAATGATTATATTCACGATGAGCATCTGCTGGAGATCTTTCTATCGCTTCCATCCGATTCTAATTCATACGCAAATTTGCACAGCTAAATTTCTAAATTCCTTAAGCATCTCTAGATCTATATCTATCTATTCACACGTAAATTCATTTTTTTTGCCATATCTATCATCAATGTGACATGCCAATAAAGGCCCTCTTCTCCGCTCTGTATCAATGAAGATCTACTACTCTCGACTGTCCCATCGCTAAACGCTCAAACTAAATTTGATATTATATAATTCGATCTCCTTATGCTAGTAAGGTCAAATAAGCCAAACTAATTGCTACAAGTTCTCAATTGACCTTTCTATAACACAATCACCCTTACTATTATACCTGAATAAACTTTTTGAATATCTTAAAACAAATTCCAACAACTGCTGTTATGGAGTGGGCCGTTTGCTGCTTATTACAAGCGGCAAACGGCCCACTCCATAACAGCAGTTGTAGACCTTTCTTTAGAAACGTTTTTTCTTTTTTTTAAAAACTTAAGTTGTCTCAGTCCGCTAGAAGTTTCATCTGCAGAAAATCTAAGCAATCAATTCTTGGTCATTTCAGGAGAGATATTTCTAAACCTTTATTCTGAATCCTGTTCCTCTACAGGTAAACGCTAGGGGGTTTGAAAAGGGCGGAAAAGCAGTTAGTCGTCATCACACCGAAATGTGAAGTGACATAAGAATAGCTTAACTCTGATAAGCTAATTTCTGAAATCAGAATTTTAGTGATAAACTGGTATGTTAATCAATGATGAGACCTTCTAGGAAGAGCTGTGAGGAGGGAGAAACTTGAATGTTACTAATATCATTTGTTCTTTTCTAAGATATTGGGGTCATGCAGGAACAATCAACCTGTCGGGGTTGCGCAAGAACCATTATTTCACTTTTCATTTCTCATGCAACCAAGAGCTGATGGTTGCAAATAATAAACATGAAGAATTGTTGAAATTAAAAATCTTTCGAGAAAAACTGGGTGAATCGCAGAGAGTGTTTTTAAATATTACGCATTTGTTGTGATTTGCAAAAGAGAAAATTGGAAAAGGAATGAAACAACGAAAGCGGAAGAAATGGACAATCTTTAGATGAGTGATGTAATGTATCAATCACAGTGATAAAGTTCCTTGCAAATTCCGCCATTGTTAGTAAGAGTTTGATGTTTTCCAAACAATAAAAATTTGACCGAAACTATAAACTAAAATCGTTTCGTTTGACGTCTCACCATCAATTACATACCATGCCGTCTTCCATTAATGTTCTCATTTCATCACTAATTACTTATCATTGAGCTTTGATTCCACAATTATTTCCCCAATCACTAACAACAGGTATCTCATGTCTTTAATTTCCACACAAAATACGAGTTCGACAAACTTACAATTATCACATCACAGAGCACTGAAAAAATCCAATTAAAGGTCAAATAATTCCAAATATACATCTACTGAGATTTAGCATATTCTGAGGAATGAATTGAATTATTACTGCTACTACTTTAATTCCCTATTATTCTGTACTATCTACTTGCTTCACGTGTAATTCAAATACCCTCCGAAGATTCCCTTCATTAACTCTAGTTAAATTGAATTACATAAAGATTTATACATCGAAACCACTTGGGTGATTTCTAGAACTTTTCTGATAAAATGGAGGAAAACAGTTCCAATCTATTTCGTTCATATTATGTGATAAAATAATGCAATTCAGCTTTTGAAAAATTTGGATAAATGTAATTAATAAGAAAATATGTAAATTCCGAATTAGGAGAAATAAATATGGACGATCACTCATTACGGTTTCCTGTACACGAAACAAATAACTTCTTCATTCTGTGCTTCACAGTATTCAGTGGTACTGACAATATAAGTAAAGCCTGAGTTCGAGCAAATAATATCCACGCTATCCTCGTTCATACTTTCTTGAGTTGCCTTATGTATCAATCGTTTCGAAATCACTGGATCCGTGTGTTCCATGTTCTGAACAGACCTCTCCACGTCACATAAATTTGGTAGGAAAATTTTATTGGAAATTTCAATAAAAATCACCTTTATAAGCAAATCCCTCATAACCGCACTGTTGCATTTATTTTCAGAGATCACAACAGCTCCACGTGTTCTTCTCGCCGTTACGGATGCTGCTGTTGACGACAGTGGTGCCACTAAAAGCATAAGATTTTCATCATAATTAGTGAAAGAAATCTTAAGCTCATCACGAAGGCAAGGCATCATAAACAGGTGGCAGTTGGGAAAGAACCTGGGCTTTCAGTCTGCCATGCTCATTTCTGCCTGAAATTATTGCGGTAGCAGCAGTTTTAAAAGATTCTCTAAAGTTTAACGACTCATACACTGATTAGTGATATCTAAATCCGTAGGATCGTCTGAATTCTCATCTGCGTTCTGAACAGAACGTAGTTCTTGGATGTCCAAATCTGTTATTTCTGATCTTGTCAAATGATTCGGATATGCAGAAGGTGGTGAAGCAGCGCGTTCAGTAGTTAATCCACCAATTTGTACGTCCTTCTTTACGTAGGAATCACTATGTGGTGGCTCTGAAATTGCTCAATCTTTGTTGCGCTAATGGTCCGTTTTTTTTCCAGTAATGCGAGTATACAAAAATCATATTTTCTCATTTACGGCTCAACTTCATACTTGACCATAATTTATTCTTATTGCCTTATTTAAAGTTTTTTAACCAGAAAATTTAAGATTAGAATATCAACGAATTCAACTATTTATACTCCGAAACGTTTGTAATGGAAACTTACGGAAGTTTTTGCCTGTAGCATAGCCACCAAAGGCACCATCTGCAGCACCACAACTGCAACTTGATACCGGTAAGTAAATAGGCTGAGGCGGAGGGCATAAAGCAACAGGTGGCGGTGGACAAGATGGCGGGGGACATATTTGACAGATAGGACATATTGGTGGTGGACAGGGAATTGGTGGCGGACAGATCGGCTTAAAAGAGGAAAAGTATATATTAAGGAGCAAAATAAGGCTTTAAGAAGATTTCAAATAAAGGAATTGATAAATGGAAATTTTTTGGTTTGAATAATCGAATGATTGAACTGTTAACTTTTTGAGACTGAATTTATATTAATAAACAAATAAGGATAGTCTGAAAATTTTCTTGTAGTTTTATACTTCCTATCAGAAAAAAGTAATAGAACAGTATAATATCGTAACTAACCAGTGGCGGAGGTGTAAGTTGCGTACACCCGCAAGATGATGGCATTGGTGCGCCACAATTACAGCAACAGCCATCACCACCACCACCAAATAATATAGCATGTCCCGTGAATATAACTTCCAAAACAAAAACCAGTAACGTCCGACTGCGCATTGTTTTCTCTTCAACTAATTCCTCCTTTTTACAATCTGGAGATCTGAAGATGCTTTTGATTAATTTTTATAGAGCCAATTGCATTTCATAAATTAGCCTATGAACACAAGATATCTCTTGAAAAGCACGTGGATATATTTTGTAATTTCAGAAAATGTGAGATGAAAAATGTGCTGACGAATTTGAATTAATGGCCGGAAGCTACCAACAACTCAAAGTTCGAGGGAACACTTCCAAGGAAATTCAGATGTTCTTACTAGATATATTTTTGCTAATTTCAAATTATGAATAGGCAGATAAGTTACTATACGCTAATGAAAATAAAACGTTCTTTCTTTAGTTGCAATTGATAATTGCGTGAATTAAGAATAAAGATGAATTAGGGCAGAATGAAACGGAAGAGAAGGTGAAGATGTAATTTCCTATTATTACTCAATTAGTGACATTAATGAAGTCAGAAACAAATACAGGATACAATAGGTGAGGGCAGAGTAAATTGAGAGTATGGACAACCAGGAGAAGGAGGATCTGGAAAGTGAAAGAACGTAGAGGAGTGAAAAGGTGAAATTTCTGAGAATTTCGAAATTCACCTTCCTGCCCTGCTCTTAATTATTTTCAGTGATAATATCTACACCCATTAGTCTACCAATCACTTCATTTATGTCATCAGTTTCTCAGAAGGCATGGACAAATGTCCTCTTCCTCTCCGGAGAGAAGAAGACTTTCAAATGACCCAATTTTTAATTTTCACGAAAATAGGAGTAAGATTATCATCCTCAACAATTACGTGCTGGTGGACTGCAAAGTTATCATTTTTTCACTTATTTCCCATCTCTAAATGAATATATAATCTCCTTAGTTTTCTCGGTAAGTTTGAGAGTTTCATTTAAGTTGACAATTTGAGCATACTGCTTTGTTTTTTTAATTCCGTGCCACAAATAACCACTCAAAAGAAGATATGTTCTGAAAATTTCCGTTTTTTGCTGCTTGACAGATTCAGGCATACCTGCAGAGAGGATCTTTTATTTACTTTACTCGACAAGAAGAATGTATCTCCCGGGAAGCATAGCTTCTACTATTTTCCGCAAAACTTTCAAAGTAAAAGATTTAGAAGACCAAGAAGAAATCAGATCATTTCTTTGTGTCAAATCATTATTAGGTTGACAATGTTGAGGACAGCTGTCACCCGCAGGTAGTACTGTTCTCAGAGAGTCATTCTTAGGAATTCAACACAGCGACAACAACCATTAATTGTGTAACTTTAAAGGTCTATAGTTTCGGACAATGAGAGTGAGAGCCGCCTGTTGTAAAATAGGTCTTCCCATTATGTAACTATTTGATCGGTCCCCGAAGTGTGAATACTTTTCCAATCCTTTTCAACGTTTCAATTTTAAAAACAGTTAGAACTGATCTTGTTATCTGTGCATTTTTATTTTTTTTAGTTTCTGTCATGCTAATTTATTTCTTTTATTCCTCATCGAGCTAACGGATGAGTGGAATTTTCCAAGAATAATCAGGCCATCTCACCGTTTTAGTGATAATGACAATTCCGCAGGTCTCATTTTAATTTTAACCTGCTTCAATTCTGCGTTTTAAAATGACTTCTATGCAAAACATGTGGTGTGGCGCTTGCAACAAATGGATGAGCAAATATAGTACTGTACCATAATACATGGTAAAGAAAACTAATATTTTCTTTCCGCGGTACTTTATTGGAAGATGAAAGAAACCTGAGTTACTCTCAAAAACAATGACATATCAAGCGCCCTTCTGATGTCAGCTCATTATCAAATCCCTTCGCGGAAAAGTTAAACAAACTTGTTTAACAACTTGAAGGGATCGATCGGACTCTAGCGACATTAATCAACACGTTGTCGCAGTTTGAATTCTCGTCATTTTAAACAAAGTAATTGAGAATTGTTTCTAATGGCAAATTAAAAATTGAAACAGAAATTTAGTGCTCTGGAAGTAGCCGCTTTTTTGTTAGGTGGTGAAATGTCTCCGAGTGAGCATCCGACGTCGACGTACATTCATCACAATGTGAGACAGAATAAAACGACCCATCACCTTTATAGCAAAGAAAGATAAAGTGAGAATGGAAAAACAATGCTTTTTAAAAAAAAGTTATCAACTCAGTGATAATATTATTGCCAACAAAAAATAATGGGAAGAATGAGAAAATGAAGAGAGTACTTTTTAGTTCACTTGAAAAGAAATAGTCCTCGGGAATCCAGCAGCTATAACAAGAACGAGTGGCTAGAAATAGAAGAGAGAATGCATCGATCGAAGAAGTCAGTGCAGTCACATCCGCAAACTTGATATTCTTCCGAGAAATAATATCAGCGTGTCTTCCCTGCCAAATAGTAGGAAGGAATATAGGCAAAGACCAACGTATATATCAGAGGGGTGGGAAATGTTTAGGTTAAAAAATGAAAAGGACTTTTAATTTACCGCAATGTAGAAACTGCGTGTTTCAACTTTCAACAACTTATTTTTAAGAAAAAATACATTTCTCTTTCACTTACTTAATTAAGGTAAGCAATACGGGTAGGAATATAAGATGAACCATAAGATTTTAAACCAAACAGAAAGTTACATATTTCGATTCCGGTAAAAACATTCCTTCTCAACGGTACTTCAAATAGCACTCGAAAACTGCTGCATCATCTTGGCTTCTTTTGGAACTGGCACAGATCATATGACTTGTCTATTAATATTGTAAATTATGCCACAGATTATGCATGCACTGTTTTCAAACACTGTCCTAAATAACAATTTGTTTAATAAAGTCAGCACTTACTACGAACGTTCAGAAACTATTTTGAGTGATTAAAACTAAAAAACACACATATATATATGAATATGAATATGTATATGAGGTATAAACAAAATGAGGATTTCATTCTCAATGAGGCTGTTGTAAAAATAGAGAAAAGAAAGATGATAGTGCAGATTAGAAAAAGATCAACGAAGATCTTGACGGAAACAACAATCTCCGGGACAGGCAAATAATGCGGAAAATTCTGGTGGTGCTGGGGAAAATGAAGGAAAAAAGATTTACAGATGTTACTTACTAACTTAGATAACCTTGGTCAACGTAAATCTGTTGAGGTAAGTTCAGGTATCAAAGTAAGTAAGTAAATAAGTAAGCAAAAAAGTAAGCAGCCTAAGAAGACATCCTACTGCTATTGATGCAAATATATATGGTTCAAAATCGTTTAAATTCTGGAAAATTTAGTGTGATTTTAGAAATGCAACTTCTTTCCTGTAATCTCGAATTTTTGAAAACTTCTGGGAAAAATTACAAGTCCGTTAGCACGCGTTCTGCTGTTATGGCGATAAACACTATGAACCAACCACTAGCTATTAATTAATAAACGAAAGAGCAAAACAGAGCAGATAGCCCGGCTGAAAGACAAGCCTTACTTACAAAGCATAAAAGAACAAGGACTGTTGGAGTGTTCAGGAAGTCAACTTTCAAATGCTTGGGAATTGTAAAACAATTTCAATGGAAATGCGGAAAGAGAAAGGAAAGTGAAGGGAAAGATTTATGCAAAACGTCTTTCCTTTGATGCCCTGACGGACTTTTGGCGTAATATCACACTACATTTCTACAAAAGAGGTAAGCAAAGTTTTCCAGCTAATAGCAGACAAGCAACACTTATGTCATGGAGTTATGAAACAAGAAATACCGCTCTAAAATGTGTACCGAAATTACGACCCTGTAAGCAGGAACAAGAAAGTGCGAGCGAACTGTATACAATCTGCACATTGCAAAAAGAATTACAACAATTCGAATCAAATTTCTATCGCCCAAAAATTGATTGACTGAATTCAAACAATATTTCGTCTGAACGAGAAATATAAAATTGCAAAAAAGTAAAGGACAATTGTTAGCAACGCTCTAAGCTGAAGAATTAATTAAAAGAATGCGAAACTAAGCTATCACAAAAACTGAAGTAAAAAAAATGGGAGAGGGATGAAAACAAAGGAGAAAAAAAGAAAACAAAATACTGAAATGTTTTTGTTCTTCTGTATCGATTAAATTTTACATACTGCAAACATCGACAAATATGCTTGACATATGGCTTGTTTCCGCTTTGTTGCCGCTCTCAGTAACGATAGCCGTTGTTGCGGCGTCCGTAGGAATTTTCCATTCCAGCTGCCGCATATTGTTCAAAAGTGTTTGGAAGAACTGATCGTTCTCTAGAAAAGTTGGAATTTGATTCGCTACCGTCTGACTTACGACTACTTGGGTAGGATCGGTCTGTTGCTGTCGTTGTTGTTGTTGTTGCTGCTGCTGTTGCTGTTGTTGTTGTCGCTGTTGTTGCAATGTTCTGGATAGAACATCCTGCGCAGCAAGATTTGGAGTGATTCCCGTGACTGACATCGGATTAATGGGTACCGGGACTGCTATTGGTGGATTTGCTGCAACGATGGCATTTGTGTTACTGTCAGACTGTGTACATGGTGGTGTAACGGAAAGTGTAGGAAGATCACTTTCCGCTACAGTACTGGTTGTTGTTGTGGTTGGAGTTGTTACTTGTGGTTGAAAAAGAAACTGAAGGTGAGGTAGTGCGGGAGGTGAAAGCCGTTGCTGTTGCGATTGACCGAGTTTCAGTGAAGTTACTGCTGCAGAGCCAGCAAGATAATTGCTCAAAGTACCGGAAGTGTTGTTGAATGAACCATTTTCCAAAATATTTTCTGTAGGTGGCGGCTGACCTGGGAGAAATGGCACTGCTGGATGTCGCATGTTCTGCTGCAGTTGTTTATCTGAAATTTAAATGCTTATAATCAAATTTAAAAGAAAAATGTCTTTTTAAACTCCGAAATCTGGAAGTTGGCTGTCATACAATTTTAATGGCAGGATGCATTTTACAACACTGCAGGGAACGGTATATATGAAATCAGTCATGTGCTTTAATTCAAATCTTTTTCAGTGAAAACGTTCTTTGCTTCTATGCCGTTGCTGTAAATGGTAGGAGACAAATTAAAAGTCGCTTACAGAGAAGTGCGTTAAAGTTGTGAAAATAAGGCAGCGGTCCTGATGCCGCTACTGCTGCGGCAGCATTTAAAGTTGCTGTGATATTTTCTCGCGTTATATTCAGTAATGTGTCTTTCCGTTGCCGTCGTCGAATTTTTATTTGGTCTGCCATCAATTTCTGTCTTTCGCTCACTACTTGACACTAAAAATTAAAAATTTCTCTTGCGATATTTTTCAAATTACCTGTCTTATGACATCTCCATGAAAAACGTCATATTGTTGTATATTTTAGAATGCTCTATAATGAGTCTTGACAAAATGTATTAATTGATACCTTCGCACAATTACAGTCACGATACGGACAGACGCGTTTGTGTCCCTTCAGTCGCGATTTCCTTCCATGCTGTCCACATTTTTGACAATTTGGTATACGCTCTAAAAACGCTAATTTGAATTTGAGTTATACTCAGCACAAATTTATATTTAGATGACTACTATTATGTTTTAAAATGCTCTATAACCGCTATAATCGGTTAATAAATCTGAAAATCGACAAGAGAACATCATCTGCCTGTGTTTTGATCACTCATAATTCGAGTATGTTTTATATATCAGAATTATTTTATTGGGCGTTTTGTGTGGTGGATAGCTTCAGTAGCCCGAATTTTATCAATTTGAGCATCACTCAATTCTTTTTCTTCTTTTTGACACCATTTTATTTTCTCTCCTTCCCGTCTTCCTTCCTTTTTTCTGGAGAGTAATTTCAGGAAGAGGTGACACTGCTGACCTGTATTCATAGTTTCGCTTACACTCCTCAAACTTGATTTATCGCACATCAGTGGCCTCTTCAATAATTATGAATGAAATACGATGGAAAACGAACTGGAAATTGGAGCGCTCTCAAGTTGCTGAATGTTTTTCCCACATTGAACAGGCAGCAACGGTGTTTGCTGTATTTGGCTGCTCGAACTATCGCCTAGTTGTGTCAGATCAAATCCCATCATAATACTAGTAGAAGCACAACAGAGTAATCAGTATCTTATGGTATACATTGTCGTCATCCCTCGTCAAAAGTTTTACTTCACAGTCCCACAAATTGATAAGATCAAAGAAGGAATGTATGAATGCTGCGTAGCAAAGAAAAATATTGTTGTGAAAAAGCAATGCGCTAAAATTTCCCTCACACTGAAATGTACGATGAATCAATTTCCAGGAAACATTCGTGTTCCCCTTGCTGCTCTTCCTGGAACAAGCCATCACGTGGTTACTATACTAACAACAGTGGCGATGTTACAATATTCACGTACTCCGCAGACCCTTTTTCCCCCTACGTTAAGCAGCTGCTTCCACAATAACAGCGGACGGGAACGATTATTACTGAGGCAATTGAAGAAGAGGAGAGCGATGATTCTTCCTGTAGATAAGTGCGTCCTTGCTGATGGAAAAGTAGATTGTGAGAAACTGATGGTTCTGACAAGCTAAGTAACTGTTTCAGCTGGCGGTAGACAATTTCAGTTGATGGCAATTAAAAGTAAAGCAAAAGCGCTATTTTTCGGAAGGCGGAAGCATTCATTGAAAGGATGAATGCTTTTTGATAATATCAGGTTAACTGAACGGGAAGTATTACTGCTGTCAGACAAAGTGATAGCGATAGTTGATAATAGTTGTGAGAGTAAGTTTATAACTTGAAAGGAACTTACGTAAGGCTAAAGTTCAATGTAAGCGAGAAATGGAAAAGAGGGCAGAAAAAACTGTGTTGTGGGATTTGAAAGAGGAAAACACAGAAAGTGAAGAGGAAGGAGCAAGTTGTGACAAATTGAATTTTAAAAAAAAATCAAGTCCTTTTTTATGTTAACAATGTTTCCAACACACACACATATGCGCATGCATGTATAGTAGTAGCAAATAGTTTTAGAAAAAGTAGCAGTAGTGGCAACACTCCTTTCCGCTGTAAAGAAGGGATGAAATATTTAGTGCTAAGGCTGATTTAACAAAAAGAAGTCGCAGCCCAGCTCCTGGCACGTTTCTTTGTTTACTGAACACAAAACAAAAAACTGCTCGAATTTCCTTGCAAAGCCTCACACTCAACTACTACTATTACTACTACATCCCTGCCATCACTGGCCTATCAGTGGCCTGTTAAGCCTTCATTATAATTAAAAGGGATTCTTCACTGCATGCTTGCATTATCGGCCGGAGGGAAATAAAAGTCAGATTATCCTCTGCTGCTAGCGTGCACTCCACTTTTCCAATGCAAAATGCTTGCTTCAGCTAATGAGTGAAGCTGCTATTGTATTGAGAAAAGGGTGTTAAACAATCAGTCAAGTGGACAGAAGCTAATATCACATAAATGGTGCCGGTTCGTAAGAGAGCGTGAATATTAGAAATAGACAGAGATTTCTGCTACTATGCCATTTAAGGTTCTTTTGTGATGTGGTAAGGGATGAGTGTTGCAGTTCGAAATTTACAGAGAGAGCGTAAAATTCAAATATATGGAGAGCTTTAGAAAAGGGTTACTTCCATCTACTACACTAATTGCACACAACAAATTAAGAGAAAATATAAAGTCGTAAAAACTTTCATTAAAAACTAAATTTTTTTCAAACATTCTTTTTATAAACGGCGGAGGAAAATTAGGTGGGATTTGAATTTATTTCGGCGAGTACTCCGGATCCGCTAGTCCTAAAATGTTGCAAGCCAGCTGACTGCTATTAGTTGGAAAGTGCTAGTGAAGCTTGTATTGCTGTGCTACGTCTGCCATAACTATTATTACTACCATCACCGCCACCAAATGGTGTTTTTTTCCGAAGCACTTTAAAAAAAAGGAAGGGAAAGCGGCTCCTGGTGGATGGTGGTTTATTTGTAGTCTAAAATGGCTTCAATGCAAATATTTAACTAGATCAGCCAGATGAAACTAGCTAGGGCTATACTTGTTGGATGTAGCTGTCTGACTGATTGGTGGACAGACTTAATTTTTTTCCTCTCATTACACAAATATTTTCGTCATTTATTCTTCCGAAAAATACGAGAAAATAGTTTTACAAGTGAACAGCGGTCGCTGAGATAATGGACGATATAATAATAGTTTCTAAAAATCTCCGCCTGCAAAATTTAACAACGTGAGATAATTTTTGTTTGCAGTCAAGAAAATGCGAAAATCCACAATTCTGAAGAAGAAAAATATACATATTCCAAGAATGATTTACATTCAAAAGATCGCTTTCGGAAAAAGTCAAGATCATTTTAACCGAAATGAATTTTCAGAAGAATTCAAAAGGAAGCAAAATATGTAAAAAAGTGATTGAAGAAACCACCAAAAAAATCTGAGCAAAAAATTACAAAAATTAAAAATTTCAATTCAAATAAATTTCAGGCGAATAAATGGCGATTGCGAGACTTGTTTTTTAGCAACAAAAAATATTTCTTTAAATCTTATTAAAATTTTTTTCAAATCCAAATTTCTAATTTTTATAATCTTTTAATTAAAATTGAGGATAACGATTTATTTAATCAGAGTTCTTTCCTATTGCAGAAAAGTAAATTTTTGAATTTCAACACTCTTCTGTTTTTCCACTCCAACTACATATTATTAAGCCAATGCAGAGAACCAATCTTCAAAATAATTCATAAAGTCAATCTAGCAGTTCAGAGAGTTAAATGCATCTCAATTGTATTTGGAGTAGAAAAAGCAAAAGTTATGAGAAACAATAAAAAATTCTGTACTGCTGGATGAAGAACTGAGTGCTTCAAAATTAGTATAATTTGTTGGAAGGTTATTTGGTGCTGCGAATCAAAATGCTATGAAGGGAAGTAGCTGAGCAGAAGCAGAATCCATGAAATGATAATAGCTTCCTGCTGCCTTCTTCTGTTAATTTTCATCTCTGTGAACTGCTGCTACCACAAACAGTGATATTAGCAATGATGGAATTAATACCACAAACTGATGGCTTCTCTCACTAATGCAATCTTCTGATGTGAGAACAAACGACTGTTCGCAAATACATAAAGATAAATCTAAGCTACGAGCTGCTATTCCTTAACCTTGTTTGATTTCGAATAAGGAAGTGAAAATGATGCATGACCCAACGATACTGTTATTGCTAATAAAATTAAATCTTTAACAGAATTGCATACCACCAGTATTTTTAATTAATCTATCACCTTAAGCTTTTTAGTTTTTATTGTAGCAAGAAGGAACTAACTTTATAATGTGAACCAGACTTCACACTATAAAGAACTTGAGTTTTAATATATCAGAGTGATGCTAACTAATTTCTATTGAGGGAATTTGTTGGGAAGAGAGAGAAAGGCCATTTCATATAATAAGTGATTTCGAGCTATTTCAGTTGCAAGATGGAAGATCGCAAGGTAATGAAGGAGTGAATTTCTTTTATTCTCTCTACTTTTCTTCAAGATGTCAATTACTAGTTGATTGCTCTCCTGAAAAAAAATAGCCAGAAATGTCTAAGTATACATTAATTTCAAATGGCTATGCATCTGCAATGAATTCGTTCACTGCGAAACACACCGCAAAGCGAGAAGAAATTTCAACCTCCTTTTGATCTGGTTGCCAAACCACAATGATCATCACCGCCAACTTCATTTTCAACGTCTGCAACATCCTCCAGTTCATGCAACTGGGTGTTGAGTACACGTCTTTTCTCAACTAATATGCATTTGTTGCAAGAGCAGTTAGCATACACACATTCGCATTTGTGATTTTTGCGCGGTTCCAGACGGTTGTGGTTCAAACAACGTTGACAGTAATAGACCCGCTTGAAGCCTAAATGACAAAAATATATGGATAACGTTCACGAATTAAAACTAAACTGATGCCAACAGAGTGATGAAGACCTGCAGATCCATTCCACTTGCAAAGCTTGGTACTCTTATTTCGGTTGGCTAAAGATCATTCATGGGAGTTCTATAGGTTTCTGACTGTTACATAAAAGTGAAATTTCAAAATTCACCAATTTTATCGACAGCAGCGGCAGCAGCGCTTAGCGCTGCAATAGCATTGATTGTCTCAAATCTAAAACATTTATAGTTTTACTTTCCATCTTAAACAACAAATCATGGAATTTTAAAGATCACGAAATGACGAAGCACTAAACTGATGTTTAGTTAAAAATTAATGCTCCATCCGATTTAAATAATATAGGATTAATTGCAGAAATGACTTTTTTTTATCCTGGGATTTTTTCATTCCAAAAATGAATTACTTCTTTTTAGCAATAAAATTGGTAGTTCTTTTTGAATCAAAGTCTTCAGACTTTGATTCAAAAAGTCCGCTTAAAGCCAGTTTAAAAGATGGGAATTTTGGCTGAATTTTAAAGCAAACTGAAAGTTCAAATGACCTCATCATTATCACAAGCAATAACTGAGATCAACGTTATTAGCAAAAAAAGCCAAATACTGCTTTTTTTTGAGGTAAATAAACAAACTGAGCTTCCACGAATCGTAATGATCTGCAAATCCGAAAACAAGCATAGATGTACTATTAAATACATTGTTTATAAGTAATCGAAAACGAGGACGAGCAACGCAGCACAATTAATCAACGGTGACTTTTATCGCGGAGTTCCGTAAGTTAAATATATTAAAAATGAAGCTGAAGCGGAAAAAATTTTCAGTACAAATTTTTACTTTTCATTAACTTACAGTCTATTCCCTGATACTGTCATGTCGCTTTATTTGTCAAAATAACTAAAAGAATTTATTTAACACGCAAAATATGCATATTTCATGCCACTTAATATTTAAAATACTTGAGGAAGAAGTGTTTGAATTCAAACGTCACTGATACATTAATAACCTGACATGCAATTGAATTATTTTTCAACGTTTATTTTTGTTTATAGATTTTTAGTTCATAAAATGGTTCTAATATTACTCAATATTTAATTGATCATTGACAAATGACGGCGAACAAACAGGTAGAGTATTAAGGTGTAGTAACGTATTTCTCGCTATCTATCCCGTGCATGACACTCAATGAATACGAATAAGGTTGTTTTATCGGGATATAGAGGAAGACGGATAAAGAAAACGGCGTACGGGAAGGGTAAAGAGTCATCGATGATTAATAGTAATGATAATAATAATTAATAATAATAAATAGCAATAATTAATAATAAATAATAACGATAGCGAATAACAATATATTTTCCAATAACGATATACCACATCTTCTGCAATTTCTAAATTTGAAAAATTTTCACGTTGAACTTAAGATGGGAAGTATAACGCCGCATGTGTAATGGCGATGAATTCAAAGGTTGGTTCGGGACATTCATTCTGCTATCTTTAGCATGGACTGATTTGTCGATTGCTAATAGAAATTTCCGATTTATTAGTCACTGAAATATTAAGAAAAAAATTTTGAGCCTAAATTCAAGGACGTTGAAGAAAGTTGCAAAGCACCGCTTTAGGAATAATTAAGCATGATTAAAAATGAAACTGTTACAGCTCCATATTTCAACAGTTTCAGCGCCCATATTCTCATATGTTACTTGTACCTCAGGTGTAGTGGTACGTAAAACATCGATAATTGATGATAGAACATGGGAGAAGAATGGCAATTAGTGTTCACAAATGATTCAGGCCAAAGCATGGATCTTTTAATATAAAAAATTTGACCCCAAATTTACTTCCATAACAAGATAGAAGATTAAAGAAAGAGTATTAATAATATCTTAGTAGCAGATGCTAAAATACTGAACCTTTTACGACATTTTAGAACCACTTCAATGAGACACTAAAATTGCTGTAATTTAGGATTTTGGAATTAACCTAGGACTTTGCTCTATCTGGTACTATCGTTGCTATTTTGTTAAAATTGCCCAAATTGCTAATCATGTGGGTGCTAGCATGTATCTCTGCTGTTCCATCTCACTGCAAAATAAGTTCGTTCAAACCTGGAAATAAAATTCCAATTTGGTTCATCATATTGTAGTTGACGAGCAAGCCAATATGGGGCTTGCAAAAAGAAGCGTTAGAGGCCGTGTCAGGCTAAGTCTCTTCTACTGATAAGAATGAGAGTTGGCGTAGGTCTAGGAGTATCTTACGTTTATTACTTAAGGTCTAGCCTGTTCAGATGCAATGAAATGTAATGCATTAATTGAAGGGTTTCATAATCGTAAATTATGGGTGAAGCGAATGAGCACTTCGGAAATAACAACGCAACCGCTGTGTGGCGACGGAATTGTGTGTAAACAGAGGACTTCACATCCATGTCCATTCGTTCCCTTCGAACAAAAAAGGAGAGGAGAGAAACATGGCCTTTTCACTCCCTTCCACCAGCACCATCGATATTAAAACTGAAATTACGGGCTGAGGGAACAGCCGCTCTTCCTCCCTCCACCTCCACTCCACAAACAACGAAAATAGTAATTTCCACTTTTTCTAAATTTTTACTTCATCAAGCATCGAGCACTATACTTCATAAATCACTCACAAGCTGACTTTTGTTATTAACCTTCGAAACTGGCTCTAAATCACTAAACAATAAACATACATAATTTACCGCATTTAGGATGAAATAGAAGTTTCTATTGGCAGAACAACACCACGACAACTCCGCCTTCACAAGGCGTACAATCGGCTCGCATATGCAATGATATTACATTAATTCTAGTCTAATAAATGTTTGAAGAAAAAAAAGAAAGATCTTGAAGTTCAAGCTGCGGATGATGAAATCAATGGGTAGCTTCTGCTTGTTTTTAAACGAACATTTGCGCAGCGCAGAGAGAGGGAATGTGTTGCAGCAGATGGAAGAGCAGAAATGAACAGCGAACGCTTTCTTTTCCTATTATGGTAAAACAGCAAGAGTGCAGCGTCACCGATCACATTACAGCAATGAGCTGGTACCGACCGATAGGTGTGCTCGATGAAGAATAGCAACCTGGTGAGAAACAAATAACTCGGTAGGACAAACTACCGTATCCGGGAGTGCAGAAGTTTTTTGCAATAAACAACTTTCGATATTGCATCGATAAGACAATAAGAATTAAGGCCGTGAAAGCCATAAACAGAGAGGAAGGAGAATAAGAAATAGTGATAATGTTGTAGGAAGGGATGGTGGAGAATGACGTTTAACAGAGTAAATAATTTCAGTAAGGAAAAAAGAGTTATACTCGCAGGTGAAAAGAATATAAATATGGAAAAAAGTGATAAAAGATGTTTATTTTAAAGTCGATAGCAGCGGAGGGAGAAAGGGAAGAATAAATATGAGAAGGAAGTGTTAGGGACAGTTTTGAGCTGGGAGATTAATGCGTGGAACGGAAAATGTTGTTAGTTAGTTTCAGGGAGCGTCATCAGTTGATAGCAAGTGGAAAGGGAAGAAAGAGTTGAACTTGCCTTTTTTCATCCGTTCCAAAATGGATATTGAATATATGATGTTGTTGGACGGGAGAGAGGGGCGCAGTGGGACAGCAAAATTTGTTCCGTGCTGGAGAAGCGGACAGATATGTTTTCTTGCACTTCCACTCTCGTAATTAAATGTTTTGCTATTCGTTGGACGTTCTCTTCACTACAATCATATCAATCCCGCACCGCTCCTGCGCCGGTAATGTTCAAGGCAGCGACGAATCAAACGATCATCCATCCATTCAGGGATCTTTGTACATTTTTTCCTTGTCAAACGAAGATTCACTAACGATGACTCGAAGTGTGCACGTAAAGGCGCATCCATCCACGTATAAAGATTCCGAGGAGAAAAGGGAGGATTCGTGGAGCAAAATTAAATTTCATGCAGCTGCTGCAAAAGGATAGCTGCTTAACATTAAAATGATTATCTTAAAGGAAAAATGGAAATGCGAACTTTTGTAATATCAACTACGTAAACTAAAAATAAACAGTTTACGCAATTTCTCACTTTCATTCCGTTCGATTGAATGACAACTGCTCCTTTATTCGATCAGTAAATTATCCTTATATACTACTTTATCTGAAACCATACTCTGCCGGAAACCGTTCATTACGGGAACAGTTACCGGTGGACTACGGTATTAGATAGAGTAGAATATAAGAATAATTTATCGACCGAATAAAGAACACATCGTTGTTCGAAGCGTAGTACTTCTCTTTCCTCAACCGGTTCGGTTGTCAATTTACCGTCGCAAGCAGCGAATACGAATCGAATGGCTGCTGAAGTTGAAGTAAAGAAGGAAAGAACAGAGCGAAAGAGGACTTCATTATGCATACCTAACATTAATTGCAATTGAAAACTCATCCTGCCAAGTATTTTTGTGGCTAAGGAGGTGCCTACTGCAGGCAATCAATGAAATGACCGTCGGAAATATGCAACGTCACTTTACCATAGCATATGCACTTTGGTTTGCGAAATCTATGAATCGGCACAACTGCACAAACATCGAAATTCCTTTTTGTCCCGCACTTCAACAGCAGGAGAAATACTTCTCTCATTTGTAATAAAAATTTTTCACTTTCTCTTTGGTTGAGAAAGAGACAGGAGAGAGAGAGAGAGAGAAAGAAGGGGAAAATGCGACAAGACAGAAAAAAGAAAACTGTCAAATTTTCATGCTATAAATTACTTTTGAAGCGGTTTTGATGATAATAACATGAACAAATACCTTTTCGATGATTACGATATGGGCAAATACCGCTCAGCCATATGTTTATAATTTGAAAATTGTTGTTAAATAAAACAAGTGAAGACCGGCACAGAAAACATCATTTTTTCTCTCCCTTTCATTCAATCGTTAATCTTACGCTCATAAATCTCATGCTCTTACGTACTTTCACGTCAACGTAGTCTTTCTTACCTACGATTAGCAAGAGCTGTTAGTAATTTAGTCTAGAACGCTAGTAATTAGAATGAGTGCTTGCAGCTTAAATTTCCACATTTTCGCTATCGCACAATCAAAGTATATCCTGAAAATTTTTAAAGATAAGTGAAAGTGGTGGCTGTAGAAGTTGCATAGCATACTGAAACAGAACGGATGGAAGGAGTCGAAGTGTTCCCTTTGGGGTGAGAGAGACCCACACACTGCCATCAACCATCTCAACGGAAAAAAGTGCAAATGTAGCAAACAACATTGTGATGGTTGGGTTTCAGTTTCCGAACTAACTGGCAGTGAAGCTGTTGTTGGGGAGTATTTCAGTTTGAACAAGCAACTATACCGATCACTTCGGATGCCACTCATACACATCCGTACGTATGTGCTCATATATTTTTCTTTTTAAACGAAAAGTAACACTTCCTATGCACAAAAACATTGGGTGGACTGGAACTCTTACTCTGCGAATAGTAACAAAGTTCCGTCACTGCGTAAACACAAATAAGTTTAATCTTTCTTTTAAAATTTTTTCGCTTTCAATGTTCACTTATAGTATGAATTGAATAAGTGGAAAAATCAGATGCTACCCGTAATGAACATTGGCTTATTTTTTCATCCTCACCTGTCGAGGGAAATTCCAGCGATAGGCACATAATTGAATAGGAAGAAAAGCACAGTAATTACAAGGGCACTACATGGAAGCTGCCACTTTAAGATAAAAATTTTGTAGAATTAGTTATTGTTACATTATGCTAAGGATCTTCAAGTTCTATTCTACGCTGGCAATGGTTTTCTAAGCTAACTTTTTAAAATTAAAGTGAAATAACGCATGACCACATTCGAACAAACCCGTCCTCAATGATCATATTCAGTTGTGCATCTACGACATTTATTTTTATTAATATCAACTTCGACAAGTCTCAACCAACATCGATAGTAATATAAGAGAATTATTTCTCTTAAGACATCAGGTGGTGGAAGGTTTTCTCTCTCAACACGCAAATAAATATGGTAACTTATAAAACTTATGCTTTATTGTCCAACTCTGACCATGCGCTCACTTCTCTTTACCGTCCACGGATCGGAATCTCATAGACTGTTGATATTCTACCGATGTTATTAATAATGACTTAGTTTCCTCTACGATCTACAAGTGGAAATAAAGGAAAGGGAATAAAGAGTATATGGGGAAGATATTATTATCAGTACTAGATATCACTTAATATGACGTCATACATCTTACCATCTATAATTGTTAGTCTCCGTCCTTCCATTTGGATATTTTACGAAAAACAGAAGCTGAGGACGGCTAGAACTAGTTCGGCTTTGAGGAGAGTATTAGGAATGAATGCTTATTAGAAGAACTTTTCCAACTAATAACAACAGCGATATGCTCACTGATGTGTCACTGTCTGAACGGAGTGCAAATCACAAAGCAAACTTTTATTAGCTGCGTAAGTTGCAGCAGCATTGCTCAGCGATTCATATTTTCTAAATCAACGAACATTGATTATCCGTACCTAAGTGAAGCTAATCCACTTCATAAGTTAGTAGCAAAATTCTGGCATACGTAGTATACAGTTATATTGTAATTAAGCGCATTCGCTCAGCGAAATAGCATAATTGGTTTGATATAAAAATTTAGCGGATGAGAAGTGGAAAGAGGAATGCTCATGAATCCTCAGAAGTAACAAACAAAACAATTTTTACTCCTTTACCATTTACCGATCGTTGAGAGAATGTTTGGTATAAATATCGAACTACGCACTCAATCATTCTCGTTTCTGGGCGGAACTGTCTGCTATAAAAAAAATAGAAATTTTCAACCAGAATTTGAAAAACGGCACATTTTCATTGGTGGAGAAGAAGTTCGGGGAAAGAGATTGGAGGCTTATCTGCACGACAAAACAGCGAGCAGTTGCGCAAACAATTGCCAGTTTAGTATTTTTGAATTCATAGCCTGAATATTTTTGCCGGATAACTGCTGTCTCGTTTTCTGGATCCCAATCGCAGGCAACTTCTAAAAGCCACCATTTCACGAACTTTCAAACCGCCTAGAATTCGACACTTCAATAATATTTTTTTACACTAAACAATTCACAATGAAAGTCAGATGAGTAAAGCTGCGATAAGCTTCAGAAAAGATATTGTCATATTAGCCTGAAGATAAACGAACAGATAAAGAAATATGAGGTATGTCCAGCGATCGAAATAATGATAAAGGGCTGCAGACGGTCCGAGACAAATCATTGTGTGGAAAGTATTCTACATGATAACAGCTCAAAAAAAGTTTCGAATTTCATCTGTATTTCTTCTTATTTGAATGAGAAAGGAAAGAGATGTCTCTTCTGAAGCAGAAGACCATGACGATCAGAAATATAACAGTGCCATTAAAGTCCTTCTGGATGAGCGCGTAACAAACTTTCTCCAAGCAATACAAAAATTGCAGGATGAGAACTGCAGAACAAACATGTTCGTAATGTGATAGGATAAGAAGATTTCCATTCCTCTGCAATACTTTAAACGATGAATTAATTCAAATTAACGTTTTGAAAGAATTGAAATAAGGCATTTCTGTTATTCTCACTTTCTCTCTCTGCAACGCTACTTGACGATGGATGGCTTTCTTGGACGGAGAACGTCTCTTCCCTCTTCCAAGCACACTACTTGAATTGCAGATTGAAGTCAGCAGTGCTTAATTAATATTCAAAGGAACTGAAAATAAAATTGATGGAAAAATTCTACATTGCGAGTAATCAGGAAAAGGTTCTGAAATGATGAGAGAAGAAAGTGCATACTGCATCCGTAGTGGCCAGGACATGTGCGCAACAGGCAGTGAGGGAATCCAAATTCGATTCGCAGGGCAAAAATAAGTTATTGAAAACATTATTGGAGAATTTGAAGGCAAAAATTGCAGGAAAAATGTAAACATCAGTTTTTTGCACTTTTAAGAAAGAAAGAAAAAGGGGAGAATTCATAAATAGTTTTTAACTTAACTCAGTAAAGCTGTTCTCAATTTCACTTTTAAGCGTCTGACTAATGTGGAATGACAGTATTCTGCACGCTTCTGCTGGATTTCTTCATCAATCGTTTCTCTGATTTAATCCATTTCATTCCATAAATCCTTTCTCTCTCTCTCTCTCTCTCTTTCTCTCTCAATAAGCTTTTTGCATATTTCAATTCAACAAAGCTAAAGTAATTACTGGGACATTTCCACAAACACAGTGAGTAATCTGCAAAATAAATTAAATTTACAATTCCACCTAAAGTTTACTTCAAAATTCAATCTGTCAGTGCATTGTAGCATTGGGGTGTGAGAGGTGCACGAAGATTGTGAGAGATAGTGTTGGTGGTGTTGCGATGTAAGAGTGCAAATGGCCTTTTGATTGGTTCCTGAAAAAGTAATGCACATGTTCGGTACTGTAATCATAATGTTCCAATTTTCCTCTAAAGTTCAAATTTAATTCAAATCGAATTTCAATTTTCGTTTCTTTTAATTATCAAAAATGTAAAGAAGGAGTTGTGAACGCGATGGCTGAACGTTCTGCTATCGATAATAATAAATAATCTTCAAATCGTCTCTGCTAACATAAACTGTTTGTTGTTATGAACTCTCTATGTAACGCACTGTGTGCGACTTCAGGAAATCTAAATTTAATTATTACGAACTTGCAAGTCAACAAATAAAACTGATTATTTCGAGTTAATCTATATTTTAGATCAAATATGCTGGAAAGTTAAATTATATGATAACAAATTCCAAGCTGATGGATTGCACCTGCTTAAATGGATTTCCTCTGTGGCAGTTTCAAATTTGCAAAGACTATTCAAAGTGGTAAAAAAAATAAAATGAGTACGGTACTTTTACAGTGGAGAAATTTCATAGGGGAAGGGCGAAATAGGAAGCAGAATTAGATTTTTTGGGTTCTGCGTTCAATTCTCAGAGAATTAATGAATTAAAAAAAAACAATAGCTGACGAGAAAGATGGGGGAAAAAGTAAAGTGGCAGTTTAGTAATTTATGCCCGTGTATAGGACGGGACGGATATACCGCGAACGGAGATAGGCAGTGAAGTGGGTTGGAGTTTCGGGAAACACTTTGTAATGTGGAAGTTGTAGAAATTGTAAATGAATGGAGAGAAGGAATGATAGGAACAAGTAAACTATCAATGAGAAGTAAACAAGAAGGCGAGGGTGATATCTGGTTTAACTGGTGGAAATGCCGACAACGTTAATCCAACGACCCCGACCCATTTTTTATATCGCAAATAACTTGTTTGTAGTTGATAACTTCCTTTTTTTAATCGAATGTTGAAACTGAAGGCAAAAAACATTTGTCACTTTGGTAGATGCCAAATATTTCCCACAAATAATAGTATTGTAAAGACATATAACTACTTTTTCAAAACTAGAATAAAGCCAAGTAGCTTTTGAATGCCAGCAATACTTTAACAGTTGTCCCACACACTCTCTGTTCCAGAAGAGCTCTAATCAAAATATGAAGACAGTTAAAAATCAACACCTAATTTTGATTTGGTTGGTTACAAGCAATGAAGCGTAAGGAAGGGTTATTGCAAGTATATCCATGTCTCTAGCTCATTTCATGGTCTCTAGCATCAGAGTCATGAAATCCTGAAAACATGAACGGATACTGAAATAAATCTATACTATATTATGTGCCGGAATTTATCAGCAGGACAGTATACTTCCTTCCTGACCATATTGACAATTGATTCGGATCAAACGCCTCAGTTTGAAAATTGCTGAAACTATGGATGACAACAGTCGTGGAAATACTAATAAAGTGATGAAATGAATCACACCTCTTCCAAACACAGAAACCCTTCCGAGCACTAACACATCAGAATTTCTCACTCTTCAGTGACGGTGCTAATGTGATATGTTCTGCCAGAAAAAACTTTTCCACATTCTCCAGGACTAAGTATTTACATTTCATTATTGCAATGATTCGTGGAAGAAGTCCTTCAAACTTACTTTCAAAGATTTTAAAATCAAAAGTTCTCGTAGTTTGTTTTTATAATTTCCATCAGCTTATTTTCATGTTTTTCAAAGAGAAAAATCTTTGAAGTTATGTTAACTGTAAATTTTCAAAAATGAAAATCAGATAGAATTTGAATTAATGTCAATTTGGATTCATAGAGTCTAAATTTGAAGCGTAAGAGTAAAAAGTCGCACATGACGTTAGATCTGCTTTGATGAAGTACTGTACATGCAATAGATGGTAGTGAAAATGATATTAATAGTAGTAATAGTAGTAGACTGTTCCACGAAATGATGACATACTGTACCATCATCATCATCTCATCATCCATCACCACTACTACTTCTAATCATGACAACAACTCAATCTCTGAGACCAGGTGCTTTAAAATATTGGTTAAAGTTTAGCTTAAACCTTAGCTTGATCTCACTTGGTTTCTATTTCAGTTCGAAGATATTTATCACTAATACTTGAATTATCATAATCACGGCGAAAATTAGCATATCTTTAAATAAAACTAAATTTCAAATTTAGTTTTGAGTGGGGTGGAATAAATTCTGATTTAGATAGACTAATGAAAATATAGAGTGTGGATGGTGACGATTAAAATTAATGATAAAGAGGACGACAATAAACAGCGTCTTTTCACCCCCTTCTTTGCGCAGTTGAGAGAAAGGGTCCGATTCCACTATTCATGCAAGAGTTACCTCAACTTAATCTTTGCCTTAACATGTATTTATTTCAAGCAGTTTCACTGAGCACGTTTTAACTAACACAGTGATTCGTTCGAGTGAAGCTAAAACAGGTTGGAGAGATGGCAGTGTGATAATGAAGGAGTGATAAGAAGGAAGGAGGCAGCACTCATACTGTACCTGTCGGAAACAGTGAAATGTTATGCTATTCTGCATGAGAGAAATTGTAAAGAGTACGGATAAGTGAGAATCCGAGAGGAAGGAGATTGGCGATGTGAGTAAGAGCAAAGATTGGTAGGAGAGTAGAAAAATTTGATAATGAATATCGGACATATTAGCTGAATGTAAATGAAAAGGAGAAAATAATTATTTGTTCGACTATCCCACCACAGACGGGATAGAGGAAAAGTAAACAGCTAGCTTACTTAATTCTGAGTTACGAAGATGTCGCTACTTTCCAGAAGTTTTCTTCAAGTCTAACGCAAATGTCTTGCCTGATGGACTGCAGCCAACTACTTCCCTACTTCCATCACTCTATCACGACACACTGTGGAAGAAAGGAAGGAAGCAGGTACAAGCACAATGACATTTTTTAGCAAGCAACTGCTCGCAATTTTGTAAAACTTTTGAAATTGTTGCAAATAGCCGAACGAACGAAGCACACAAATTAAAAAACGCTTGAAAAAATAAAGGAAATTTGTAGCAAAGAGTTTCGATTGTGCAATTTCAACTGCTAATCAACTGCGGGGTCAACTCTAAAATTTGCACTGTAGGTTGGAAAAATTGAAAAGATTTCAAAAAGCTGCATTTTCCCACTAATAAGTGAAATGGAACACAGGCGAACGGTTTAAGCGATGGGAACGGCGGTGCTGGTGGTGGTGGTTGTTGTAAGTGTCTGGAAATCAAATGGCACCGCGTAGGAGTGGCATCACTGTGGCTGTGCTGACGAGACGCTGTCACGTTGCTGTCATGCGAAATGGTTGGTACATACTCGACTGATGAAGAGAAGAGTGGAAAGGAAAGTTGCAAGGTTGTTACATAACGCAGTGGACAACTATTAGCTGCTGAAAGAGGAACGCTTAGAGAAATAAAAGTTAGAAGAGGTCAAGCGACGGAAAATCGGAGTTCATTTGAACCTTCTCGTTTGCAGGCTGGAGGAACAGTGCTCGATGACATTATCTCCTGAAATAAATTAATTTGAATTATAACAGCTGTTATTCATATTGATGGGTACGTACGCTTGCAAAACTAATGTTTACGTTTGAATTAGTTGTGTGTAAAATAACTGAAATAATAAATTTCATATTGCCATGCTAATTTTTCTGAAAAGTAATAATAAAGGTGAGAGGAGGATGTAGTGAGAATGCAAAATTCCCACCAAATGTGTTCATTTGCCATGATGACAATAGTGGGCGCAACGTTCCGTGACATCCTGTACCTGTCAATAACACTGCTATCTTTCTCACATACTTCATTAACTTGCTATATCATATGAGCTGTCGGGTAGCCTTGGAGCACTCGTCGGCCAGTCGATCGCTTTAAAAACAGGTTGCTGAAAGTGTAGCCAATGACCTTTAAACTCATCAGATCTAACTTATAAGACCTGTCACCGTTAAGACAGATCGGTTATATGTCGATAAGTGATTAGTTCCAATCAATGTCCACCGTATGAATAGAGAGTGAGCAAATATTATTACCATTAGTTTTCCGAACCTGATATGCTTGATCAACACGTGGTTGGTGGGACAGTTTGAAATGTTCAAGAAGCACATCTCGCATATTTCCGCCAAAGAAAAAATTCTGGACGCAGTTTGAAGTTGAGTTTTCCATTGTACATATCAGGCGAACTGTATGTGATTGAATGGGAGAGCGTCAGTTTGTCAACAAATTGCTGCTTTTGGTTTGCAACTTCATGGATCGCGTTCGTTTGCAACTAAAGAGAGCTGCGGGACAACCTCAACGTGGAAGGAGGAAGGTTTATTGCTGTGAATATGAGTGCTGGCGAAAGTATTAAAGCGCACTGTGACAAAATAACATCTTCGGCTCTGCTCTCTTCAGTTTATCATGCGATCAGAAATTCATCATCGAGGAAGGTGGGTAGTATCAGCTCAGTGGATTAGAAGTGGAAAGAGAGATGCTATGATTTGTTCTGAGCGAAGGAGAATTCAGTGTTGCTGCTGTTCGGAATTCAGAGATGCTATGAAATGAAGGGAAACGAAGCGGTGAGGGAAAAATGAGGAACGCATTTCCGATGACGGTCATTCGAGGAGACAATACCGCCGTAGTTCTTTTTGACAAATAGAAACTAATGGATGTAAGTCATCCTTTATTAAAAAAACTTTCTCCTTTCTCTCTCTCTAGCAAGCCGAATTGTTGCTTTATAACAAGCTAGTTGAAAGCCAATTGGCAATAAACGTCCTTCGTTATAACAGAACAATTTTTCTGTCGCAATTAAAACTGTTATTAATGTGGAATTTTTGAATGACACACTACAGAACCCCGACGTTTGGGTCAGTTGTAGGCATGTTATTGGATCAATTGAAAGAGGAGAAAGAGATAGGTGAAGTGATTTCTGGGTAGTTCCTTCTACTGGTGCTTATCATTCATCATCTATCAGTAATTGATTTAATTCGATTAATTGCTTTTGCTTAACTAACTCCCACTACCTTTTTTCTCCACATCAACAACCATATGCAACGGTTGGTCACTCACTGGTCATTGCTACTACAACCTCTAATGTGAAATAATTGACGGCCACTTATCATTCTGTGGTTTTTCCACACCAAATCGCCCTTCTCTCCTTTCCCTCCCGACTTTTCCCATCTCTTAGGTATAATGAGCAAACCACCACCATCCATCATTTCTGCACATCGCAGTACCTGCCATTTCTTGAATGTATCCTTCCCTCTCCTGAAACTTTTGAAAGATTTATTGAAACTAAAATGAAAGAAATTTTGATTTAAAAAGATTTGGAAATATTGATTACAATTAACGGAGCAGACAGCTTGAGATTTCTTAGAAGCAAAAGCAATTCAATACTTTTTGCAAGGAACTGTGCATAGTTATATTATTATTATTTCAATCCACTCATTCATTTCTCGGCTCGAAGTGATAAAAATATGTTCAAAGTTTCTTCAATTTAACAATCAAAAACCGAAATACGTATGGGAATGATGTAAAGTGCCTCATTAAGTTAATATATAATATGGGAGATGTCTTGGCAATCCACCATTCAGACTGATACTTTGCGTGTTTTCTTTCACTTGCTGTTGTACGCTAATTCTAACTTCACTGCATCACAGAATGTAAAGAAAAACAGCATGAAGTCAATACCGGTCGTCACAGGACACTGCAAATCCGATATTTGATTGCATCCCATCAGGAGATCCACATCTACGTTTTTAACTCCTCTGAGATGTTGTGCTGAGAGATTTTCGCGTCTAGCAATACTCATGGACAGCCAGAGATAGACGTAGCAAGACGGTGGTATTACTTGAAATAGGACACATACCTTCGTGCTTAAAATTACAAAAGACATGAAGTTTGAATTTGTCAATTGCGTAAGTATATGAGCATAGTTGTTGTTGTTATCCTGCGTGGAAAGTGGTCAGAATGCTAAGAATGGCCAATCGATCTTCTCCAGCACTAACGATCGGAGTTGGATGGACGCCATAGACTGATTGTTAGTTATACTATGAAATTCATTGTGACATTACATTTTCCATTCAGTCAAAAAGACTATTTCTCCACAGACGCATGGAACGCTTAACTTCTCCGTCTGTCCATTCTCCTTCAATTTACAGTCCAAAGTTTTATTTAAAATAAAATAGCGGAGCATGTGAGGAGAATTAGACAGGAGAAGGGTGGAAACTTACTATGTGAAGTATATATGATTAGTCTTTGAACAATTTCGTTACCACCAAAGAGAAAAAAAGAAGGAACGGATAGGGAAGAGGGAGTGAAACGGGTGGACAGTTGGTACCAGCCGGTGCGGGCATCCCTTAGCAACCATGCCCGTCATCATTTATGCGTATGTATGTAATGTTTGTGGAGTGAGGGTTGGAGAAGCGTCCGAGAGGACGGAAATAACGGATCGCAGTGGAGCGGTGTCGACCGCACCTTTTTTTTATTTGTTAAAGTTACTTAGAACAATAGCCATAAAACGATCGGACATCATACAATATTTGCTACTTGATATGTGTGCTGCTAAGTGCTTGATTAGCATTACTGTAAATGATAGACTGTAAGTAGCAAAGTGGATGATTGTAGTCTGTGACGTGAGGACAGTTGACTGTAAATGTTCCTGAGACTTGAGCTTGGGAAAACACGTATACTCGCAATTGTGGACGGAGTCCACCTACGAAAATGCGGTCACGTTTCCAACAGCTGTTGAATTCTTACATATTATATTGTTAAATTCTTTGACTTAAAGCTCTCCGTTGGATAATAAATTCTGCATGATGAGGTTATGCATAAATTTGGAAGTCTTACAAAATTAAGAAAACAAACTCCATCGTGTGACTTGGATGCAGCTGAAATGGAACACAATTTATTCAATATAGTTTGTTTGTTCACGTTCTCGTCTCTTCGAACGTTTGCATTATTAACATCTGTCCACTTGTAATCGAGAGTTGTATGCTAGACTAGCTAGTGGTGAGTTCATCGATTCTAATCATTTGCTCGTTGTCCTCATTTCAGGTTTTTAATGATGCAAAAGTATTTGTCGTGAAAAACATAATTGTTGGAAACACAAAATTGGAAATGCATAAATGTTTAGAACATTCACTTTCAACTTACTTTGTGATCGAAATGAATCTGTAACGCTTGTTCCACTTCACTCTTAAAAAGACCGCATCTCTTTTTGCTTCAGTTAAATTGGTTGCAAAAGAAACGAATAGAAGTAATTAATTGTTCCTTCAAGGTATCATCAGTCCTCTGAATTTCAAATTATTCGTCAGGATCATTACAGTGATTATTACACACACTCAGTTAATTTGAACTCATGCCATGCTTTCACGGTTAACAACACTATGCTCTTATGACCTTCATAATAGCAAACCGTTCGAAAGGAACTTAACTTCAGTTCCACTTTACGGTTATAACGAACTTTTTTCCGCCCCTAGTTAATACCATTTTTTTCCAACATTCTGATTTCTTCCACCTTCCAGTGCAGGCATTACAGCTCACGCAAAATGCAAGCGCAAGTGTGGCGAGCACTGCAACTTACTTGATTCTTTTCTTATCACAAGTGTTTCCTGCTGTATCAATCTGGAAGGTTGGAAACTGAAAACTTCAGTGTATAGAAACCAATCTAATTGTTCGAATCGAGCAACAGACGTGTTTTTTTTAACACCTGACATATACGCTGAGTGAAGTTAACACTGAAGAAAAAAGTGCTTTAGAACCTAAAAAAGACGTTAAATTTGATTCCAAGCAGGACGGATTTTAACTTTACTAGTAACTGCAGTGGTGAAAATGATCGCATCGTTAAACTGATGTCTGTTATAAAGAAGGTGAAGAGATATTGTCTCCTTCGGAAAGAGATAATTGGCGTTGAAAGGTATCGTTATAAGCGATGGAAGGTACTCGTTTCCCTTCTATTTCTGAACTAAAAAGAAACCTTTCACGACAAAACACTCTTTCCACAACTCACAAATATTAAGCACTGAATGGAATTCGGAACAAAGATGAAATACTCATTTGTCTCAAACAAACTTATTGCAGGAATTGATTGACCTGAAGCAGAAAACTTGCCGTTATCGTTGTCTCCAAGAAATTCTCCTTCATCTTTTGTCAGTGTGAACAATGCTGAAGTCAGCATAAATGAAATATATCGCTCATTGGTCACTAGTAGTGCCAAAGTTTATTTTCGAATTATGAGGTAAGCAAACTCAATTTGCCATTCACACTTTCACCACACTTTTAACTTTGAATCGACACGTATCTTTTAAGGACCGTCTATTTAAGAGAAAATTCCTCCTAATTCATTCACTGCTCGGATTTTAACATAAAGAGGAAAAAGTTGGAGCAGCAAAAATTATTCCGCCAAGACTAGAAATTCAAATATTATACAGAAATTGGGCTTTTTTGACTGAGCCAAAATCATCTTATATGTCAAATGTCAGAATGTCTTGGCACAGCAAAATCAATTTTAATAAGTATGGTATAGCGGATGAAACAGTAGCACATATTCCCTGTGTTCCGCGTCGTATAAACTTATCTACGCTGCTAATCGGGACTAGCTGAATAAATTTTAGTGTTATAATATTTAATCTCGCCACTTTCATTTTCCATCGTAATGATGACAGATTTATTTAGAGCGAAATACCAATCAAAAATCTTTCATCACTTTGGTTCGTTTTAAAAAAATTTAGCTGACTCTATCCAATTAATTGACCTTGAATGATATCACACTTATAATAATGTAAAAACTCTCCTACCACACCACTTTAATAATTTCTTTTTTCTTCCAAATTTATCATGCAAATGCTGGAAGGAAAACTTCCCAAAAACTTAAACGTCTTATAAACAATAGCCATTGGATTTCTCGATTCCAAAGTGTGAGAAATTATCAGACAGAGTTAGATATGATAACAAACCACTTTCATAATAAAGTACATCATAAGCACATCGCCGTTGTTAAGGCTCTTAAAACGACCGGACAATATGATATACCTGAGGGGAAAAATGCTCTGACAAAATCTATGACAATATTTTAAAAATCCTATTTATTCCATCAGTTGAAAATTTTCAAGTTCGCAAATTAAAGGGAACCTTTAAAGCGACAAATTCGACAAGATTTATTTCATCAACATTCTCCTCTCCTTAACACATAATTTCACCTACCACCAACTGAAACACATTGGCGAATGTGATAACAGCAAAGAAAAGCAGCAACAGTTAACATATATATATATATATATATATATGGATATGTTAATTATTGCTTATAATTAATAACATTATAATAATCATGAAAAAGAAAAAATAGGACAGGAGGTATACGTAAAGCTTAAGGGACAGAACGAATATGAATAACCTTTCCGGAACAAAAACAGAAACATTTAAAAATGAATATATACTGTTAACAAACAATACTAGACATCGATTCCCTTTTCCTTCTCCTTAATTGATTCATTTTGATGATTTAAACAAAGCTACGAAATTCCTCGCTAATGTCAGTCAGCGGTTGACAATCAAAAACCCAAATATATACTTAGCCATAATTGTCCAGTTTTTTCACGCATAAAACATAAAGTAATGTGACAATGAAAAGTTTCATGATTTCTGCATTAATAATTATCAGTTATTTGATGAGATCATTCATAATCTTTCGATGAAACTGTTTATACTGAATATTTCAAATTATTTTTTTATTGAAATCTTAAAAAAACCAAGAGAAATTAATCACATGCCAGTCATATGTCATCGTATATGAAGAAAAATCTAAGAAGCTCAACAGCGCAACAAATAATACGCTTCATAGACAGTGCCACTTGATAATCCCAGAATATGTTATAGAAAAAAACGGCTAAAAGCAATTTTATTCAGAATATCCCACAAAACTTACGGAATTTTTGTTCCTATATGAAGCCAATTTACAAAACATTTGTCATTTGCCTTTCAAAAATGAATCATTTACTTAGGGTGATGCTAACCTCTAGTTCTTAAAAGTCATCTCCAATATTTACATTATTCACTTCTGTTAACTTATAGGGTGCATGAACATGCAAAACACATTGGTAAAAACTCACGAAAATATACACAAGCCATGAAATAAGCACAATTGTTACCTATTAAAACAAAATTGAAATGAACGAAAAAAGTAGAGAAACGTGATTAAAGCAGAAAATGTAAATGTAAATGGAAATGAGGAACAAAAGTTCAAACAAAATGTAAATAGAATTGGTACTTTGCATAAACAAAGTCCGAAATTTCAACATGTTCTTCGGTACTTTGAAATAAATTAAACAAAATCGCATAGTTTTTCATTCACTTAATTCATCAACAATCTAAACCAATGTGTTTTAACTGATTCGTGCTGTTTTATATTTGGGGATGTGTGATATTCTTTTTAAGGTACCAATCATGTACGATTGCGATGGATATATTGAATAACGAAAACGTTAGCACTAGAAATAATTGCTGAATCATTAAACCTCTCACATGACCAAAAAAACAGTAAAAAGTAATTTCAAAAATGAACAAAACCTCCACTATGCGAAATTGTCCTCCAAAGGAATTTTTTAACCGAAAAATCAAAATATCTTTTAATTCAAATTTCCTCCTCTCCTTCATCTTCGTCCACAATATGTGTAATTTCGGCTTCCCCAGTGAGATCAGAATGATTATCTGGCTCATTCTTCACCAAAATACCACCATTTCCTAAAACATCTTCATTTTCCAGCAGCGGTAGGCCAGTGATTGATGACTGTCCTGATGATGCACCAGCAAATCTTTCCGCCTGCAAGATTTCGAGTAAAAGTTGACACTACAATAGTAATGCTTTCGAGAGTTAGGAGCTAACTCTGAATTTATGTTGTATTACTACGAGTTAAAACAGGAAAATATCTGCATTCCTGAATAAGAATATTGAAACAATTGAAAATTGGAAGAAGTTAAAACATATTTAAAAGCTGACTTTATTGTTATAACTTAGACTTCTTTACAAAATTACTTCAGTTTTTCTTCTTTACAAAATTGATCAAAAAATCTATATTATACAAAAAGCACCTCATCATGTCCATTTTCTTCAACAATAGCGTCATCACCACTCGTATCACTGTCCATCGACTGGTCATCATTTTCCATTACAAAGCATTCCTGTGCATGATCCGCTTCACATAGCATGGTACCGTCTACGCCATAATCCTCTCCTGTATATAACTGTGTATCCTGCTCCAGCTCCAAACCTGAAGGATGTATGTGATGTGAAGGATTTTGGCTTCTAAAATCTAAAAATTGGAACTCTTAATTGAAGTTCAATTAGTATTTTCGAAAATTCCTTTTGTATTTGGGCTTTTTTCTTTTATAATATTTTTATAAAACAGTAGAAATACAGTATAAATGGGTGGCATAAGCAACGTTTTCAGTAACTTTTTTGATCAACCAATAATTGTAAATTCATCTGATTCTACCAACCCTTATTTGAAGAGGGAAGAAATCCTAGATGAAAAATGAGATCAATTTTCACATACCTTCTTCTTGTCTTTCATCATCGGAATCTCCATCAACAGTAGCTCGGCGAAAGTCTCTTTCCAGTGTTACGTCAACACTTTCTGACTGATCATCATCTGTGGATCCAAGGACATCGAAAAACCGCCCCGATGATAAACTTTGTTTTCTGGAAAATCAAAAACGTGATAGCTAAATCGTAATCAAGACCTGAATCGCAGGTACCTGGTCATTTCAATGCATCATTGCGTTAAGGTGCTGATTTTTCTTTTAAATGTCAACATTTCTTGAAAAAAAAAATAGCTTTATACAATTTTTCGATATCAGCAGCAGTAGGTATTGGCGCATCGATAAAATACGCTGGATAACATTCACGAATGATTTCCTTAATTTCAACGCGATATTTCCAGCGTTCATCAATTGGGTGTTCCTGACTGCTATGCACATCACGAATATGTTTTACTACCAAATCACGTGACTGATTTCCCTGAAACATAAATTTCAAGATTTTAAATATTTCAAATGTCAAGAGTTTTGACCTCAATCAACTAATAAAAAGCGTTAATTCCGAACTGTGTCAAAGATCTATGTATAGCTAGATTCTTCCGCAACTTCTGTGCTGTCGAATCAATGGAAAGGTAGTCACTTTAGCTTAATCTTTTCCAATCCTTTTTTGAACTTAAACTGCATTTTTTTTTTATTAACATCTACTATGCTAAGCAACAACGACACTTTAACATAAAACTTGCAATGAAAAGTTTTTGGAGCTAAAAATTCCAAACCAAGTACAGAAAAACCTACCATGTCACATTGCGGACAAAGAAACAACTGCACATCCAGATGTTTATATGCATGATCACTTAACCTTGATGTTGTTAGCAAACCGCATTTCTGTAATTGGTTCATTTAAATTTTATAACATGAAATTTCTCTTTTCGATTTTCGGAAATTTTGAATTTGGATTCCTTACAATGAAATATAACCTGGCAATGTGCAGCTTCGTTGAAACGTTTTTTGAAATACTGCGCACCACCAAGCCGCATACTGATTTCACGTAACTTAGCCATTTCTTTACGTTTCAACTTTGATGGAGGTTTGCGCACTCCGAACCGACGATTTCTGGCTTTTCTTATACGATCACGATACGATGACGATGACGTCGAAGGAAATGACCGTGACATCGCCATAATTGATGTTTCCGACTGATGTGGTGACAGCTGCGACGAATCCGTAATATGTGCTGTTGACAACGCTTTTGCGTCACATTCGTCCTAGAATATTTTAAATATAAATAGAAAATATTAGAAAGCATATGTAACTGTTATTTCTATAGATCAAAAAACACAAAACATCATTATTTTCCTTCTGAATCTATCAGTAGTGAAATTTCAGAATCAAGAATGATGGATTTTCAAACTTTCAGAAACTGAACTTGGAGCTTTGCACTTCTAAAATCAAATTTTCGAGATCTGCGAATAGAACTTTTGAAGCTATAAACTCTTAGGTTCTGTACTTACTACATCATATGCTGCTGAATTCGTGATTTCTTCAGAAATCGTAGCTGTAGTGGTATTAGCATTTGTCATAGCTTCAGCAATAATCTCCTCATCATTAACTGCTTGATCTGATAACTAAAATGTATTATATTGAGTAAACAGTGCTAATGCAAGTATAAAAAAGTAGACAGTAAGAAGATAAGAAATTCCATGAGTAGAAAATGAAACACATCATTTACTTCCACATCATCCAATAAAAGGTATCCTTGTCCGTACCGATGAACTAACAAAACTTAATTAAACCTTGACAAAATCCGACCGATAATTAAAAAAATATGCTATGTAAATAAACTGTGCCTTATTCTGTGCCATGCCAGAAAATCCGCTGAAACTATTCATCTTTTAAAGCATCTTTATGAGTAATACCTCTATGACTTTTGCAAAACAAAAACGTAAAACTAATTCAAAAACTTACATAATGGACAAATTCGTACTAGTTTATCCCTTTATCAGTGTGATATGGAACTTGTACGACGCATTATTAAATTTACCATTAATTAGAGTATATTAATTAAAACACTGAAAAAATTTACCTTGCATTGCATACGTCCATCATGCGATGATGTTGGCTGCATACCGAAACACTGTTCAGTCATCGCCTTTACCTCATCTGAATATTCCTGAAATAATTGCATCGGTACAATTAATTCCAAAAAATATTTAAAGAATGGAACATATAAGCACAAATGTGCAGAAAATATTAATAACAGGAAACCTCGACATGATCTTCGCAACAATCCTCTGTGCCGTGTTCCCTCCTTCCGTGACTTACAACAGCCTGTTTTCGATCATGACCAAAATCACAAAATTTACATATATAACGATTGATACCAAGATCTTTGGACATATGCCACAGAACATGGAAGCCGCGTATCTGAAAGAAAGACAAAACTCAGCGCTGAAACTTCACTTCGTCTGAAGACTGATGTTGGCTAAGCAGACTAAAAAAACAGATGCTGCCGCAAAGTCCAAGCAAACTGAGATACAAACTACCGCGTTTTGGTAGCCAGCTTATATCATATAACTTTACTATACATTAGAGTTTAACAGTTGAGAAGTTTATTAGTTAAGTTTGCTAGGATGAATTTTTTTATGACTGTACTCAAACAATCAGTATCCAAATGTGTTATGGAAGTGCAAACAACATTACCTTATTATGTAATAATTTATGACATTTTTGACAATGCAACTGTTGGTCATCTGTTTGTTCTATAGTTGATATTTCTCGTGATGTTGATGGAACAGACGGAAAAGGATGCTGATGTTGTTGTTGCGATTGTTCTGCATTATTACATCGACTTGTTTCCTGTACTGCAGCCATTCTTTGAGCACTTAGCGCAGCAGTTGCCACTGCAACTCGAGCTGAAGCAACAGCACGGGCTGCTGCAACGGCTAACGCCTAAAATTTAAACATTTCCAAATAATTACCGCCAACATATTTCAATGTTTGTCCTGCAGATAGAACGAATCCTTATTTAAAAAAAGCAGGAATTTACTCTTTCTGCTGCCTTTTTCTTCCGCCTTGAATTTCGGGGATTACGAGCTTGCGTTGCCATCATCTGATCGTAGATCATTTGTGCGCGTGCAGCTGTGGGACCAGGTTTATTACCCGTTGTTCCCAAAAGATCCAGTGATACCTCCTACAAAGTATAAAAAAGCGATTTCAGGTAAACAACGGTGATTTTGTAATTCTATATATTGAAATAATGATGAAAAATATTACGCTAACAAAAATTTACCTGAGAAATTTTGAATAACTCAGCTGTTCGATCTTCAATTAACATTGGATTTATTGCACCATGTACTTTCGACTGATGATTTTCCATCTGATCTTTTCTGTAGTGCTGTACTTGACAAGCCGGATACTTGCAACGGAAACGGAAAAGCTGCAAATTCCAGCATTGGTTAGTGCATAATTGACAAAAAGAAATTTTCATAACTTAGTGAATATCAGGTGTATTAAGACAAAAAAAAATTAGATTAATTTATTCTGTTCAGTAGCAATATGGTTTACGTTTCTAACCTGGCGATCTTTTGCCATGTGATAAAAAATGTGCATTTGTCGTGCACCAGCGGTAATAAGTTGTTTACACTTACATATTCCCATCATACGTCTTTTTGCCAAGCTTAAAATGCTATAATTTAATTCGACATTCAAATAAGGGATAAAAAATATGTATAAGCTGAGTACACTGAATGGTTCAATGATTTGTAAGGGAAACACTTCAGAACATGAGCAAATGTAAGGAATCGATTTATGTAAATGAACCTGCTCTTGGTAGCTTTAGGTCGCTCATTTCTCGTACTATAGTCTGTGTTATTACAATTATCATGGAGTGTACTACTGCCACCACGATTACGCCGTTTCCACGGAATAGCTATATCACCGGCACTAAATATTTCGGCAACATTTCCCAGAATATCAGTCGCATCTTGGCCGCCATCAACTGCTGTCACTGCTAGCAATGCTTCATCGGATTGCTCAGCTGCTGTAACACATAGTAAATTTGATTGCTAAAGGATGAATGAAGAGCATGATATCCATCGTAAAAGATCGTGTTATGGCGATGATAAAGACTGATATAAAATGTAAAATGTAAAGTTATATTTTTGAAAAGAAGAGGAATTCCGAAAAAGTCTTTATAATTTAAGAAAGGGCACCGATAAAATTCTGTACATTCATCTAAGACTAGTTAACGTCGAAGTGTTAGTGCCGTTTTAAACAATACCAACAGACTATTATGTTTGGATAAATACTTTCTATCTTTTAGGTCTAGGAAAGTAATTAGAAAAAAATAAATGAATTTAATGACAACTGTTCTACGAACGACATTACTAACAGATCGATGGCTGACGTACAATAATGTTTGACGCATATGGCCACATTGTCAAGTGATAAACAAACATTTTACTCAATGGTAAACCAAAGCGCAAACTTCCATAAAATAATATAAAAACTTCAAATAACATATATGAAAAGATGTGTCGAGGAAAAAAGATTTACTTGATTCATCCACTGCAACGTCAAACGCACTTTTGACATCACATATACCACTTGCAATGCTATTATTAAATTCATCATCCATTTCTCCTCCTACTCCAATTGCACCATCTTCGGCACCAGACCCTTCCACACCTACTTCTTGTTCATCGACATTTTCATTCGTTGCAACACGTATCGCCGATAATACCGCATCGGTATTTGTATTCCAAGACATGGTATTATCACTAATGAAAATAACTAACTAAGAACATGCAGAAGTTTAGAAAATGAGCGAATGGGTTAACATAAACTATGTGTCATGAAATTAATTTAATTGCTAATGCTTGGTGATATACCTATAGACCAATCAGTTTATAATGAATAGTTAGTTCAATTTGAAGTAAAATACAAAAGTCGTCTAAAAAACTAATAACTAAGAAATAATAACCTTGCAGGTCGTTTCTTTGAAATAGCGGTAGCTGTCGCTCCAACAGTTGCTGTTGGCGTAAACCCAGATCTTTGTAGCTGCTGATTCACTGATATGTGCTCTCGACCATTTGACAATGTGTTAATATTGCGCACAGCACTTTCAATACTGGTCTCACATGTAGGAGATAAACTTGCCGTAGATCGTCTGTCCTAGAATTTTCCAAATTAAAATCGCGGAAAATGTCATATCTTGAAAGTCTAGAATTTTCCCTAAAGAATTTCAGGATTTTCTTTCTTATCTTAATAACGTTGAAAACTGCCCGCATAAAGTAATTACAATTGTCACCCTTAAGCTAGAAAAAATATGCAGAGCAGATTTATATAACTAAAACTGAATGTTTGACCTCCATGCTTTCAAACAAGTTTAAACACTCAATTTAAATTTATATTACATGACATATTAAACAGCTTCACATTTTCCGATAGCTACAGTAGCTACAAAAGGGAATTAATAAAATCATTTCGTATGAGTTTTGAGCCTTTCTTTCATGTTATTCACCGGGAATGTGGTGGCATGGAAATGTGGTGGCGGCAATGTCGTTACTGTTGTTACAGTCGGTGATGGCTGAGAAGTGCTGACCAGTGGTGGTGGCTGCGCACGGCGTGCATTCATCAAGCAACGATCCATCATCAATTGTAGCAACCGTTTCGCTGTAGGATTGTCATGGTACGCGTAAATATACTGTAACGAAACAACAATCCGCTATTCTCATTGAAATATGAATATCGATAAATCGCTGAAAAAGCGACTAAAAGATGGTAATTGGGAAGTAAGAAATGCCACTGAATCCTATTGTCTATCCAGTTTTAATTCACTAAAACTTTCATAAAATGAAGGCTTTGGTGACATCAGTTCTTCCTAAAATCCTGTCACTTGCCAAAGTAATACCTTCTTATAATTATGCTTATCCATCATCCTCTTAAATATATCAAGAATTTCTGGAGCCAAATGTGCAAAGATAACAAAAACGCTTTCATAGTTGTGATAACTTTCCGAAGTGGAACAGCTGAACGGTGAAAAGGAAAAACGGAATTATTCGTCACACTCGATCAGTATCTGAATGGTAAATTGTTGATGAAGTGGTTAGGGCTTCCTCCACTTGGTACGAGTAATATTTTCAAGTCATAGGAAGTAAGGATTACTGGACAATTCAAAAATATTTCTTACAGTTCCTTCGGAGTAAATTTCATACACTGGCCCTTAAATCATTTAGTTTGCCATATCCACTAGCTATCCGGGATAAGCAGTACTTGTTATTTCAACAGTAATAATAAAACAACCCCTACTTTATGCTCATAATTTTTTCGATGTGTTGAGTGAATATGTTCGCGTAACTGAAAATCGGTTGATCTTTCTGCATAACATTCAGTGCATTGAAAGGGGCTCCAGTGCAAATGCTCAACTTTTATATGAACCTGGAAATTTTAAAAACTTCGATGATTCTCTCCGTTCGAATATAATTTTTAACACTGTTTATCCTTATTTAATTTAATGTTCGGTTTGCTGCACTCTTTTCTTCTTTTCCGACACCTCTGCTATGTTTTATTCATCCAACAAATCACCTCCATTTCTTCACTGCTCATTTTGCAGATGCCACATTCGGGACAACGCAAATATACTGGTGGTAATGGTGGTAAACTCAGTAAATTTGGTAAATACATAGTTGACGCTCCTGGTCCTGGCCCGTAACTGTATGTATTTCCACCTAAAATTATTTGAATATTATAAAGAAGTTTCAACATCGAACAAGAATATGAAAACTGTAGGAGATTAAGAAATTTTTTGTGGATGGTGACAGGTTTTTCAGATCTTCGCTTAACGATTTCACAACAATTTAAACGTCTTTCCACTAGTTCATTTTTTTAGTAGGATCTCCTATGTTTAAGTATTTAAGGAAATTACATCTTTATTTCAACTTTTTTCGTCTACATCTCCCTCTCTTCCTTTCAAACACTATCTCTGATGGTTCTTTATACGTAAAATTTACATATTTGGTTAAAAATACTTCTTTGAAGCGGTCTTCAAAATTTCTCAATTTTAAAAATTTTTAAAAGTTTTACTTATCGGAGATGAAAAATTGTCCGTTCCTGAAACACTCGGCCATAAATCCATTACATCATTACTAATTTGCTGGAATTTTCGGTAAAATTCAATTAAAACAAACAAATTGAAGAAGTACATATGTAGTTAAAAAGAATAGAATGATAGCAGATTTATGACCTTCTATGATAAATTCTTCTCCTTCTTAATAATCACATACGATGGACAGAACATCTGACTCGACGCCAAACAAATTAGTCTCCTTCTTTAGATTTATACGTCCAAAAATGTTAACCAACATGTCTAACATCGCAAAACAGGCTGAAGACTTACCGGCGTTTGAAAAGCAAGAGGTGGAAAATTTCGTCCTATATACTGTTGCATTTCTTCTCGTGACCGTTGTTCTACTCGCCCTGATTCATTTGATACACTTCCAACTGAAACGATCAAAAAACATTATGGAAATCTACAACACCGACCTTTCATTTTTCTCAAATAATCATATGGCTATAACACGATCATAGAAAAATAGGCGTCACAATTTTTTTATCGGAAAAAACTACTCTCTCTGGCACTGTAACTCCCGAACTGGCCTAAGTAATTATGAACATTATCGAAGCTTTCGATAAATTTCTGGAAAAACATACTTTCTGTCTCAGTAATATTTAGAATTTAGAATATTTACAATTGTTTATATTTCGCAAAATCCATGTCAGTAGGACTTTACTGATTATTGATAGGTCCAAACACCGAAGACATTGCTTGCATATGAAGAATATTAACGGTTACTTGGAAAACAAGCAAATACTATAACCAAAGCAATATCATTTAACATGAAAAACTATGAGATCGAGCAACATCGGAATCACAACGATGAATCATTCCAATGAAGGAACAGATGGATTTGAAATAACTCTGTATCGTCAACCGTATTAGGACCACTAACAAATCACAATACAAGGGAAAGAATGAAGAAATCGGTTTTTAATGATCCTGATTATAACAGCAGTCTATCAACGATCTTGTACATTGCTGTTTTGTGCAGTTTATTATAATCGAATGTCCAAGACTAATATTTGGAACTGAATATATTTTCAAATTCAGTTACAAATTCGTTAATTAAAAACATGCATCAAAGGTTTTTTAATTACCTTGGGTAGAAAGCATTAAACGATGCATTATACTATCTCGAACATTTGACGGTAAAGATGAAGTACCACCACGTTGCGCTAGCGCCGGTGCTCCACCACGAATCATTCTTTTGTCCTAATTTTGTGCCACTAATCAGGTCCTAAATAGTCAGCTGATTCATCCATCTATCAGCCCGATGTAAAAAAAAACAAGACACAAAATTATAAATGAACTTTTTCAACCTCTAATTATAACTAGATGTTATACTAAATTACACTTGCCAATTAATAAATGTGAAGAGAAAATAAAAAATGCTTCCTATGACATTTACGATTCAATTCGTCTCCTTTTTTACTAATTAATAATAACAATATCATTAACTATCTTTAAAATAATGCTATAACAACATGGGTGGACGATGAAAGAATGTAACAAGTTGTCTACCTGATCAATAAACTTGTTCAACTGTAATGCATTTCGTTATAAAGATAAGTCAGTAATAGTAATATTAGGTAGAAGCTCTGCTTGATTAACCCCACTTTAGATCTAACAACGAGATGCTGAAATTACGACTCAAGGACTCGGGACATCAGGCGGAGAAAGGATAGAAGGAAAAAGAAAAACTAATGTTTTTCTTTTTCCTTCTACATTTTCTCGTCTTTTGTTCTTTTATCATTTTTCCTTGGCTCATTCCATCTTCTACCTTTCAAGGAAATACCTTACTGAGTCACTGAGTTACTGAGTCCCAAATCACAATTCGGGTCTTTCTCTTTCAATTCTATTATCAACGATTCACGCGTAACTGATGCATTCAGTGGTAACGTTAACATTATTTCACAGTAATTGAGAGTGAAGGCAGCGGGCTTCCTATAGAGCAGTGTGTTGATGGTGTCATACTGAGAGAGTGTGTTTTGAGAAGCCATGAGTGGAAGGAGAAAATTTCGATTTCTGAAACGATTCATCAGGTAGAGGGAGAGAGGATAAACTCGTTGTTCTCAATACTACTTTACTAAGATAAAACTAGCAGCTGTTAGCGGAAGAGCCGTTCGTCATTCCGAAAGATGGTGAAGAGTTCCGGAAAGGGTTCGGCGATAGTGGCAAACAGTCAACAACACGGAATGATATGTGAAAGAATCCGCGAAGCGCTGGAACTTGCGTCGAAAAAACATGAAAGGATGGCGAACAGTTTATGTGCAAGAACAATCGGGCAATGTTACCCACAAGGTGGACAGAGACAAGAGGAAAGGCAAAAAACGGAACAGAGAGAATCTGTCGTTCCAGTTTCCCTTAATGCCATATGGAAAGAATGAAATTACGAGAGAGAGAGAGAAAGAGAAGGAGACATAAGCTGCCGAGAGAGATGTTCCACAGTAACAAGAGAGGAAACTGGAAGGATTAAAGAGAGGGAAAGTGTAGAAGTGGAGTAATGTTGGAAATGGGCAGGAAACTCGGACCGGATTATGGCCAAGAGAGTAAAGATTCGGAGAGGATGGAATCGAAAATTGAAAAAGAAGAAAATCAACTTTGGGCACTGAAGTAAGTCTGATGGAGAAAGAAGAGAAAATGGTGGTAGGAAAGGTTGTTTCACTGAAATGAAATGGATGGCTATGAATTGCAGTAGAGGGAATTGCGTTACGTTACAGTCGCTCGCATTAACACACAAAGAACTGCGGGAACGAAAAGGATGATGAAAGCAACTAAATTCAGGTAGAAGAAGCTGTCGCCTGGACACGGTGACGACACTTCGGGAGAGGAAGGAGAGAGTCAGAAGTGGTTATAAGTGACGTGGAGCAATGAATATGTTGTACTCTCTGGGATGATCAGAAGGGAAGTGATGCGAAGTGAGAGATGCGAGTTCCGAAACGGAAGGAAGAAAAGATTCGTAGCTGAAGGGATGCGGCGGCGAATCATCGAATGGTTCAAATCGAAGGATAGCAGCACAGCGAGGAGCATTAAAGCGCTGCTGTTGCGCTAGAAGGAGAATAGAATGTCGGCTACGGGTGCGAAGGAAGAAAGGAATAACAGTGGAAACTGAAGGAACAACAGATA
>JABVXW010000187.1:95786-106998 GCA_013365375.1 Litomosoides brasiliensis | reverse complement strand
CTCCTTCCTCTCCCCCCCCCCCCCCTCTCCGACCCCTTCCTTCTTTCCTCATCAAATCTCCAACTGCCAAATATTTATTCCCTTCAATATTAAGAAATTTTATATCTCCGAAATAGACGATATTCCACTGAAAAGGAATTGTCCAATAATTGCGCTTACATATTTGTTGGGTAAATAAACAAATTTGTTGTGTCTGTCGTATTTGTTAGGTAAATAAGTAGGTTTACTCATTTACTACCACTATGACTATAGCGGCCACCCTGTAATGAATGAAGAAGAATAAAAGTTTGTTTGATTATTGTGCTCAATCAATCATTGCTGCTAATATCATTTCAATTTTGACACCAATGACATTAAAAATTTTTCAAATGAAATTTAAAAAAGACGAACGAAGAGAGGTGTCGATGAAGGCGGCGGCATGTCTGTTTGATTAAAGAGAAAGAAAGTGAATTGAATTTCAAAATTAAGACGAAATAATTACCATTTTTCTACTTTCATTGCATAAAATTCCACTTCGACAACTCTTCACTCTCATTTCCTTACCTTTTCATTTTCAAAAAGAACACTGTAAAAATGTCACAGTAATTGCGTACTGTTAATGTTTGCAAATAAAAAAGAAAGAATGTTGCAAGCAACCAATGATATCACTCAAATTGATCAGATAATTAGAAGTGTGAAAACAAATTGGAAGAAATTTTAGATTAAATTCGTTTAAAATTCACTCCAAGAAATGTTCAGATATGATTTTGTCAGTTTAATTACACTCAGCCAATTAACTGATAACTATGCAATTGCAAAAATGTTACAATTTATAGACATTTAAACCATAGGACACTCGTATGATTTAAATTGAACCAATAAAGTACGACATGTGACATGGGTAGCATCAATGGATGGATTATATTTAAAGAGAAATTTAATTAAAAATATGTAAAAGGAGAAAAGAATTTTGAAATAACCGCCGTTTCATTGACAATGACAAAACGAAAGTATCAATAAGGATGGGATAATATTACTAAAGAATTGAAATGACAAGAAATATTTAAAATGACCAAATCGTTCTTCGCCTAAATCATTGAAAGATGCAAAATTAAACAAATTGGAAAAGGACCCTTAATTTCTGCTTTACTTTGAAAATTTTCCATTCCTTTTGTCCAAATTTAATTAGCTTTCTTTTCTATACAAAATATACAAATTAAATGTCCGGCAAAATCCTTATTGATTAAATACAATTGCAAATTAAATAAATTTAAAAGGAAGTATATCATTGGTTCATACCACACTGAAGCATTTGATAGGGAAAACTCTTCGTGCTAAATCCTTCTATTTTAATGTTATGCTTGCTTCCGCTCATTTCCTACAACTGATCTTTTCTTATCAATTCAACATTCGTTATCATATTATGGCACTCTGTTATTATCATTATTTGTCATTTAAATATCAACTGGAAATTGCTGTCAGTACTTTATGCAAACTTTCAACACTATCTCGTAACAGGCACTTTCCCCAGAACAGTTTACTTCCATTATCGCAGGTACAGCTACTGAAAAGTTACACGTTGACACTTTTATTCCTTTGCGACTAATCTATATAGTACTTGCAGAACTATACTCTATAGCTTGCTCGAAAACAATGCCTCTGAAACTTATCTCTATTTTTCAGCCAATCATCGCTGTAAAGCAAAACTTTGCCTGTAATTATGACTGTGTTATAGCTGATACATATCGTAATAAGTTGTCATCTTGCTGATCATCATCCTTCCATACATTATTTGCAGCAACCATGAGAAAATTAGCAAAAACCTACTTGTATAAATAACAATCTCTTAGAAAAGGAATGACTAACCATATATGGACATAAGTTTAATAATGTAAAACACTCCTAATAGATAAACAAAAATCAATCTGACACACAGTCCTTATAGAGCCATAATCTTTTTAGCAGCAATTTCTACTAAAGCACATAATGGAAAAAAAAACTAAAGTAAAAAACAAAATATCGGCATTCAAAAAACATAACAATCCATCAATATCATCTCCGTAATTACCAAAATCTTACTATGTACCAAATAACTCACAAGATTTCAGAGCAGCCATAACCTTAAGCATCCATCCACGAAAAGAATATTGGAAACCCTTAATAAAAGCAGAAAAAACGACACAAAAACAACCAAAGAACCAAAAAATGACAAGAAAAACTATCTAAAGGGATGAAAATAAGGCCATTAAATAATAAAAAAATATAAAAATCGTCAAAATGATTAATAAAAAATAGTAGTTACAGCTACTGTTTTTATTAATTTTTTTGACTGTGTTGTTTTGTTTTATTTTCATGTGAACCAATATTATTATAAAGCAAAGCAAAAAAAAAACTATTCAACCAAGAAACTTCAAAAAATTACAACCAAAACAATCCTTCCACAAAAAAGCAATCAAACCAGCCATACATAAAGCTAACAAAAGTGTCTATTTTGGACAAGAGGTAAAGGCACTAAGGAAATTATTTCCTTTTAAGTTTTCTTTCGCAGGTACATGTAGCTTCTCCATATTTGGAACTTTCATATGAGATGATCCACAACAATTCAATGTATATCCAACAAATTCCAAAAGCTGTAGACAATGACGTAAGCATCAAAGGAATAAATTCGAAATTAATATCGAATATGATCTAAAATGTGAAGATCATATTCAAGAACTTATAAGCTAGAAAAATCAAGACTCGCGTTATTAAATGAAAGATATGACAGTAAATATAAGAATTTAAAATTCATACGTCCGGATATGAAGAGAAAAATCCAATTTTCTCAACTCCATAATACATGTATTTAAATCTCATACTGTTACTTCAACAAGGAGGATAGCATAATGAAAATTACTAACCTGATGCAAGACTAAGCAGTAAACCTGAACCATTAAGAGTCCAAACAAGTAAAGTTTCTGGAGAAAATGAAGTGATCTTTCTGGGCACAAAAATCGCATAATGCTTATTGATAAAAATAAATAGCAAAATGTGATGGAAACCTAAAACAAAAGTGTTGAGAAAGAATAAACACTTTCATGTGGGCAATGTAAAAGTACCAACAAAATTGTAGTGTCGTCAGACTATGGATTAGTTTTAAAGACATAGTTAAAGGTAAAAATGCACAGATCTCTGTTCACTACCTACTCATTACAACAGCTATAATATACTTTGATACAAAGCTTAATATTATAAACTATATGTTTTTTAATTAATGGCACACCTTTAAAACATTCTCGAAGGATGTAAAAAAAAGAGGAAAAAGTGAAACATTTGCCACAACTGAAAGCACAATAAAAGACGGCAGAAATCGATGGTCCTGAAATAATAGGTTTTTCAAAATGTTATGACAATTTTTCTCCTAATCAGCAGGCAAATTAAATAGTTCATACAACAGATATAAGCCTAATTAAAGAATACTAATGCTTCATATGGTAAGCATGCAATTTCCTTCCAGAAGACAGAAAAATACTGCATCAAATATTCGAGCGGACTTGATGTTTCACAAGTAAAAAGAATAAATTATAACAAATGATTAATCAGATGCAACAGAAGTACCAATCGGCAAGATTGTTTAGATTTAATTAAATTAGTTTTTACGGCAATAGTAAATATATCTTTGAAAAGCATAGTTAATTACAACATACTGAAGAAGCTAGAACGGTGTATGGGACAGTAATGAGTATAACCGCTTTTTCGTGTACATGATATCCAGCAAGGAAAAAAGCAAATGCAGATAGTGTGAGTAAAAGTGGAAAATTTTTCGAGTACCGAGTACGAATAAGCGATATCAGCGGTAATAGTAATATTAATGTCATTACCAACGTTATAAACGGTGATATAGAAGGTAAAATGGAGTGGTTGAATTCCTGCAACAATTTAATCCACTTTTAACTAAAATAATAAATTTAAAAAGTCGTTTATCATCACTGCACTTAAGAGTTCAAGGAAAAAAACAAAGATAGGAACTGTATAGCAAACAAGTGCAAAAGTACCTGTACGAGACCTGAAATGTAAGTGGGTGAATGAACATTTGGCGGCAGCCACTTCGTCAATTTCAGCATTTGATAGAAATACCAGTCAGCAAAATTATAAAATGCCCATATATTCGGAGCCCAATAAGCGTGTGTTAGACCACGCTCAAAGGGAAACAACCGTCTCCATACCTGCTGTATAATATCAGGACCACATAAATAAATAAACGGACCTGAAATAAACGCCTGCACCGCTAAACTTTTAGCAATGTCCAATCAGAAAAACAAGCCGGAAAAGATATATTGTTCGTAAAACCACCATGAAAACTGGCAATATTCAATCAAAGCACTTCAAAATTATTCAAATTTCGCAATTTGAAACTTAAAAATAGTACATGTATTTGAAAAGTAAAAAAACACTTTACCTTACCAAAGGATAATGCAAATGGAAGAATAATAACAGCGGCTAATTTTGCACTGTTAGTTATGGAAGCCTTTGCGGAGGGAAACAAATAATTTACAGTGTAATATACCGCATAGGCTGGTGCATAGTACAAATAAATGTGTTTCATATTTAACAGAATGCAGTAAGTCAATGCACCCTGAAAGCAATCAAAGTCAAGTCAATATTACTTGTTAAGATCAACGGATCTTTAAAGTACAGTTGTTAATTTTTTAAAAGGTAAGGCCTTATAATTCAACGCTAGTATATTAAACATCAGTCGACACGCTGCATGTCATCATGTATATTTCAATGCGCTGAAAAATTTTCATGAATCCATGACAGTAAGCGAAATTCAGTAAAAAGCCAATACCTAAGAAAACTGAGCTAACACGAAATTGCCGCTAATTATAATTTGTCTCATGAATTCTTCGTTAGATTTTTAAGACGCGCGATTAAAGGAAATATATGAAATGATCAAGTAATTCATGGAACTAACGCATAAAAAAGATTTCCTCATAATCCAGCCGAGCGAAATCAAAAGAAGTGATGTTAGAATGCCATTATATTGAAAATGTATGTTGTCAATCATCAACAAACAAACATTTGCTATAAGAAAAATGCCAAGAGCAGCCGAATTTTTCTGTACATCGCTATAATTTTTGCAACGTCCAGAAAAACTTAATGTTAGGAATACACAAGATAAGATCTAAAATTCACAGAATTAAAATTAGGACAAAAACTAGTGTGAACAGTACGTACGCAATAAACAAGGCTTAGAAAATGTTTGGTACAGTTACCGAATATCTCAGTTTGCATGCAATGAATAAAACTTACGTAAAAAATGTCTGTTGCAATTACCGAAAACCTTTGAAAGTATAGCAAATCATTGGAAAAATATGAGTCTCTTTGAAGCACCAATGCAGAAGGAGTAATTTTTGATGCTATCTGAAAATTATTTACATGGAATAAACATGTAGTTTTTAATCTCACTAACTTCAAGTATTAGAAAATATCAAAGAGCTCTGAATTAAACAAAAGTTACCCACCTGACTTAAAAAATATTCAAAAAAAGCAAAAAATGGAGGATAATCGAGAGTCCACTGAGATGTATCATCGTAATACCACGAGCAAATGGGAAGTGTGTGTGTAATAGCCATCCAGTTACGATGGACCTATATTAAAAAGAAAGTTAATTTAACTTTCAATTTAAACTTAGAATTCCTTTCCTAAGAAATAAATTTGCTGAAGAAACAAAGTTATAAAATAAGTCTCGCAATTTTTTTCACTTCATTTTCAAACCACTCACCTCGAAATCGGTACTGCGATAACATGGTACCAACAGGAATTTAATGGCAAAAACTGCTGCACAACAATATTGGAACCATTCTTCTTTGAGCTCTCTCAGATAATCCAACAATTTTGGGTTACTTAGTTGATCCTCTGACACTGATAAATGGGTAGTCATATCGCAGGGTAAATTATTTATGAAAAACCTGAAAATTTGACTTCAACTCGTTCCACATTGAAAAACCACCAATCAAAACTGTCATTAGGTTCGTAAGTTCTACAAAATGCAGTAGAGAAAGAAATCCACAAATATTAGCACAGTAGGTATTTTCCGCAATGACTGAATATTGCCGTAGGAATTGTGAACTCACTGCAACTATAATAACCATTGTGAGCTGTAATGATTACTGTCTGAGTAATTGTGATCAATATCGTAGCAATTGTGATATCAGTACAAATATCGTGATAAGAATCATGATACCACTGCAATTAAATCGACTACGAGACAAGTTGTCGGATGCAGTGCAAAAAAAAGATGACCCAACAACAAGTAGAACAGACGGACTGATAGCTAGCCGAGTGTAGATATTCCAATGTGCCGCACTATTTCCGAGCCTTTTGAAGATGTATTTTGCATAATTTTATTGTAAATGTAGAAAAATCTTTGTGCATTTTGATGTAAATAAGCTGATGTCTTTATTGTGGAAGTATTTTGAATACTGTTTCTTTTCAAAATTACGGCAGAATGACACCAAAAAAATTACTAGTAAAAAGACTCAAATGAACAACAAATGCAAAATGACAACAATGACTATATCTGCTGAAAGATTTAAAACGTTTTCAGAACGAATTGAAAACACTGTAAAGTTAAAACAACTTCAACAAATCATGATACTATAGTTTACTACAGTGATTGACTTTCTGCAGTTCAAAAAATTTACTCGTCCCTTTCTTCGGATTACTCATTGGTGATGTCCACAAGGCTGACGATGTTCGTTTATTATAACGCGTGCGATTCCTTGCGAAGATTTTGTCTAACATAGGCGTTCGTACCGGTCCGAAATAAACATCAGGATCAATACATGCTTGCATAGCTTGTTTCCTTAACGCATTTTGCAGTCGTTCTCCTGGAAGGAAACGTTCACAATTATTTACTAGGATTGTATTTTATCGAACATTTTCATTTCTCTCACCACTACTATTTTGAATTCTAGAACTGCTTGGTAACAAATAAATAGTGAGTATGGACTATAACAGAACTTGTTTAGTACATGCCAACATCTCTAGTGCGCTAGATGGCTATTTTGGGAATAGAAAAAAGTGACAGTGACCTTGTGCCCAAAGCGGAATTGGTTTTCGTGGATTTTCCTCATCATCCGTCTCATCATTTGACGAAATACTCTCAACGTCATAGTTATTACCAATATCGTCCAACGTTTCACTGTTTGATTCATTCACGCTGAAAACGATAACAGAAATAATTCTCTAGAAATTCACAAAATTCTATACAGCTTTTGAAAAGTGAATATTCAACAGAAATATCTAAACATCTTTTATAATATTTAAATAACTCAAGCTTGAACAAGAACAACCTTTTATCAAACGTCCGATTACTTATAGTGCTTGTCTCAGCACTTACAATATCAACTTTCACATCTTGTAAAGAAGGCTGATCCACATTTTCCTTTCCATTTATCTCCGAACTCTCAATCGCAAGTGAATGTGTCGTGAGGTCAGGACTAACATCACAGTTTCGCAAAAATTCCAACACTTCTTGTTTGTTTACTGCATGAGTTTCTTTTGGTTCAGTAACTACATGTGCACTGCTTCGTGAACTTCTTCCAGAATTTCTCTTATCGTAACTTCCAGCACATTCAGCAGGAGTTTGATTGTTGGCAAGCTCCTCACTCAGTGCTTCTGACTTGTCAGTTTTGCTGGAACATCTTTCAGCGTTATTTCTTTCACTGTACTCCACTAAATCTAGCTTCTGCTTTTTATTTTGAATAGCGATATCTTGTTTGGTACTATCGACATGGTTTCGCTTTCCTTGAAATTGAAGGTTTTCCTGAAATAACATCTGAAGAATTCAAGAAAATTATTCTTCAAAATGAAACAAACTTTTGGTAATACAGCATAAAACAAACCTGTTTGACCTTTGTTATTTCTCTTTGCGGCACGTCCTTTATTACCTCTCTTTGTGGTACATCCTCTGTTATTTGCCTTTCTAGTCCGTCCTTTGGCGCAGAAATGTCTTGTGAAGACTTCGCACGAACAACTGGTTTCTGTATGCGATTGTAGTAACCTCTACAACACCTGCCATTTAATTTTTAATGTGACGTGTTGCAAGCAGTTTTTCTCTAGCAATCTCTCTTATCATCCAAATTCTAAAGTACTTATCAAATCATTATTAGTTACTCTGCATAAACGAACCTCGTACGACAGGGTGACTTTGAGATGGCTCTTTGTGGTACACGTTGCTTCTGTCTCAATTCTTCAATTTGTTGTTCACGCATTTTTATTATCCGAAGCTTCTCGAGCGCCTCTTCTTCTTTCTTCTTATTGTTCATTTTCACGCGCATTGCTCGTTCTTCACGATCTCTGAAGTTCAATTGCTATTTAGAAAGAGAGTTCGACCTAGCTCTTCCTAGAATTCATATTATTTCTCTCCTTAATTGTGGCTTCCCTACTGAGTTTTCTTTTTTATTTATCAGCTTGAGCAGAACACTTCAGAATTTCTCAGACGACATAAGGTACCACTGTTATAGAAAAATTCGGCTAAGACTTACGATCCTCAAAACAGTAATTATATAAAATTGAATTAATAAATGACCTCCTCGCCCGTTCTGCTTTTTCTTTCATAAATTCTTCTTTGTTCTTGATTACATTATTCGTTCTTTTCTCCATTTTACGTATTACTTCTGATCTCTTGAATGTTGGCTGTAAAGAAAACTTGCGCATGGGGAAACTGTTATTATTCATAGCACAGCAAGCACGGTCGTCTCTTAGCTTAATAATGCAATGCAATAAGGTAATTTTAATCTACTGTAGACCTCCTCCTGGGCTCCGTATCTCAATCTGCTGCTACGAACTGAACATACTTCAAAATGAAAGCATATTAATTTGCGATACCGTAAAGGTAAAACTAACTTGCTGAACAATTGGCTTTGGAGTAACCGCATTCTTCTTGTCAGCCATTTTCGGAGTGACAGCAGTCCTTTCAACAGTCACCTTCGGAGTAACTGCAGCTTTTCGCCTAACTGATTCTGGATTAGCCACAATCTTTTGTGTAGTAGTTCTAGAAGTAATTACATTTCTAATCGGCGTCCTAGAAAATATTCATTTTTCCATGAAAATTATATTTACTGAAACAGAATGCCAGATAGAAAAACGAACTCCTCACCGTTTCGGTGTGTTGTTGAAAGAAGTTGTAATTGGAGGGTATTTATCCACCTGCAAAACAAATATGTCACAGAAAAAGTACAACGCAATTGTGTATATATTTAACACAAGTATATGAGCAACCTTCATAGGTGTTTGGAGTTTTGGAACACATTGTCTCGAAGCAGGTGGAGGTCGTACTGGTGTTTTTTGATCGTTCATATGACCAGCTAACACTGCTTCCTGTTTCATAGCTCGCTGCAAAAAGTGAAATTGTATGGTGCAAAAGAAATATATAGCTAAAAATGGAGTTGCATAACGCAAGAAAAATAAACTATAAAGCTCAACAGTATTACTAACACGTACCGCAATAGCATTCCTTGAGGATTTCGGAGTTAATGCAGCATAAGTCGCAGTATTTCTGAAAACAGAAACACAATAAAACATCCTAAGCATTTTCAATTCTATCACACATACTTTTTCTGCTGATGGTAGCGAAAATAGTCTGACATAAATTTGTAATATTTAACAGAAAATACGTATAACTGTTAGAAATATAATTGTTAGAAAAGCTTGTATGGGAAGCACTTGCAATACATTGAAGTGATCCATGGAAGTCATGTTCATTTAAACAATTTGTAACATACCCATCATTTGCAAAAGCATCTGTTCCTTTTCGTACAACACTATTTAACAGCTTTTTCCTGCACTTTTGAAACGTTTCCGCTTCTTGTGAAAAACAGTATCCCCGTTTAGGTGTTTTTGGTAAGCGTATACGGCCTGTTCTGCAACTTCGAGCTCAAGTAAATATATGGAATGGAACTACGAACTATTCATTTTTTTAGTACAAAACCAAATGGTATGACGATTATCAATTCTTATATGTTAAAGCTCTTCATATTACCGATTCCGGTTTCTGCTCCAAACATTACTTTCATAATAAAAAGCAATCAGAGTAATGCACTACGGATTAATGCTATGGATCCCTTTCATAAAATTATCGCTTTCAAAAGATGCTTCCTATAGGATAATAAAACAGCCCCAATATGTCAAGGAAATCGACGAAAAAAACACTATTAGAAACAGAAATCGATTGATTTGATATATTGCGCATTCTATCAAATTAGATCAGATATATTTCCATCAAATGAACAGCGATGGATTTTGAAACTTACTCATTCCGTATGATTTCTTTTCCAACGTCCTTTTGCTCTTCGAGCCAAAGAAAGAAATTATTGACTTTTGACAGGATTTCCGCATCAAATTTATACACAATTAATCGATCAATATTGCAAAAATTAATCCTAGAAATATAGAAGCTTCATCAAAAAATAAAACCTGTAGGAAGAAAATAATGAGATACGTACGCATTAATTTAATCTCTCACAAATCCCAGACGGTAGGCAGTGGAGCGTACGAGAAAACTAAAGAATGGTTCTTATATGCTTCTGCTTGTACTTTATCGAAAAACCACCAATCTAAATAACTATGGCTAATGAAATCATTTAATGCAACAACTCTAAATTTAGAATAATATTATAAAAGCACGGTTTCTACAAAAAAAAAACTTCGAACCGAGTTTAAATCTGAATAATGAAAATTTTGCAAATTGATGAAAGAATTTATATTTGAGAAAAAACTGACTGTGAATTTGCAAGTAATCCGTTCACGCCGCCTTCAATAGTCATGTCCAATTGATCTCTGTAAATACGTTTCGTCGTGAACCTAAACGTGAGCAAAAAGTATTGTTACAACAAAATCAGCACGCATACAGCACGTTCCACCAGTTCCATATCTATACAGAAATCTTTGTTGACAAAGCACTGCCAATGTGTTTAAAAGAAAACGTTGGCGCGAACTGTCGAAAATTGTCTGTTTGCATTCTCACGCTATTTAAGTATCTTTTTAGTCTGATTCTCCATCCTTAGTACGAACTCTCTCATCTCTGTCTCAACAAGAAATTTTATTTTTGACATTTCACCGATTTTGTGTGTGTGTGTGTGTGTGTGTGTATGTATGTATGTATGTATGTATGTATGTATGTATGTATGTATGTATGTATGTATGTATGTATGTATGTATGTATGTATGTATGTATGTATGTATGTAT